>ML816243.1:4699-17058 GCA_009831015.1 Picea engelmannii | reverse complement strand
ATATTTCCACCTTTCACCTCGTGAATCCACTGAGTAAACTTCACAAAAGAAATATTGGCTCCCAAAAAAGGGCTCAAGAGATCAAAATTTGAGAAAATCAAAGCCACTAAGTCTCATCCTAGCCCTGAGAAGGACACAATAGTCTCTGAGCCAGAAAGACAACTAATAAAATCCACCTTAGTTTAGAGATATACCTCATCCCTCAAGGGTAAATTTGCACCCAAAGAGTCCACCTTTCTCCACTATCACAAGAAACTTGAATTTGCTATCCCTGAGAATCACATTTCCAAGGAATCTCATATACCTTTAACTCCTACCTATACCTCATCATCTATTCCAGGATTCACCCCTGTATCTCCAATCAAACCTTAGATTCTTATTTCCCAAGCAATAGTTGTTAATAGGATGGATGCCATAATTGTTGCCAGATATGCACCCCTAGTTTTGTCTGTAGGATTACATGCACTCCCAACCACAGATTATATGAAATATTTTCCAAGATATTATGGGGAAGGGGATGTCATAGTTGAGGAGCATTTGGTAGCCTTCTACATCTTTGCAAACAAATTCAACATTGACTATGCAAATGTGTGGATGAGGTTGTTTGTACAGAGCCTAGATGGGGAGGTAAGGAAATGGTTTTTGGATCTCCCTCCAGCCTCCATTACAGATATTGATGTGTTAGATGAAGCTTTCATAAAGAAATGGGGAGATAGAAGAGAGTATATGTATTACATCACTGATTTTTGGGCCTTTAAGAGAACGAATGTTGAATCTATTTCAGACTTCACCAAGAGATTCAATAAGATGTATGGAAATATCTCAAATTAGATCAAACCAATTGAATCCTATGTCAAAATAACTTATGCCAATGCATTTGATGCAAATTATCCCTTCTATTGAGGGAGAGAAGATCAACCACCTTGTTGTCCATGCAAGAAGAAACCATTGAGGTTGAGTCCAACATCCTAGCATCAGACATGTTAAAGACTAGATCTGATGAAGACAAGAAGAAATGGAGGGAGGATTCCCCTACCTCCTCTAACCCAGAAACATATGATCCTAAACTTAATGAGATGACCAAAAATTTGAAGGATTTGAAATCTGAAATAGCTAAGATGAAATGGGAATCTAAGAAACCAAATAGATCTTTTCAAGGGGCTCGGAATAGAAATCCAAACCAATTTAGGAGGTTGAATTATGTCCCTCAAAAAATGCAAAGAGAGAGAAGGAATGTTGATTATCAAAGAGTAGTACCTCATTTCCAAAAAAATAATATTAAGGAAATGGATGTAGATAGTGATGATGTGGATGATGTTGTTGTACTTTTCAATGAAACTGATTTTTATACCAGTCACTTAACACAACAATATTATGAGGTAGCACAAATTTCAAATCAGTTTGATATTGAGGTAGGGGAAGAGGGAGTTATTCAATGCCAGCCCAAAAGGAAGTATGATTGGAGTCCTAAAACAAGCACTCCCAAATCCACCACCTCCGATCAGAACAAAAAACCAGAGGTTCCTCCCAAGCCAAATCCAAGCAAGGGTGCATTAACTAAATCTCACCATCCTCCCCCATCTAAACCTATTGTCTCTGAAATAAAGGAATATGACAGGCCACAAGTATATTTTAGCCTAGATCATGAGTTGAGCAAGATCAATATCCTTGTACTTTTGACATAATTGTTGAAAAATGAACCTTTCAAAAAATATATTATGAAGGTTCTGCAACCACCTATTTTTGTTGTAACTTTTGATGTAATTAGTATGCAGGATAAAAACCCAACCACTACTATGGGTCCACACATTGAGTATGTCTTTGATGCTTCTCCATCTTTCTAAATATATTTAAATGTCCATGAAAAGATCCTACATAATTGTCTCATGGAATCAGGTGCCTCACATAATGTCATTCCTAAGGTTGTAATGGAGGAACTAGGTATAGAGATCACCAAGACCTACCAATACCTTTACTCCTTTGATTCTAAAAAGGTCAAATGTTTTGGATTAACAAAATATTTGGTGGTTTATTTGGCACAATTACCCATGAAGAGTGTAGTGATGGACATCATTATGGCTAACATTCCCCCCAAGTTTGGTATGCTCTTGTCCAAGATGTGGGCCAAGAAGGTTGGAGGATCATTACAAATGGACCTCACATATCCTACCATCCATGTTTTTGGAGGAGAACATAGGAGGTTATACAGGGAGGTCATATTGGCATATATCGTTAGTGAACATCAGAATCCACGAAACCATCCAGTTTATGTTGTTGACGATGAGATTGGTTCATTTGTTTTCCATTTAAATGATGATGAACCATAAATAACAGTCAACAAATGAAGAAATCAATCAATGACAGATCAGTAGAACGAAGTATGGAAGATGTATTTCGATTTCTCTTCATAAAAGGAAGTTTTTGGGGTTGGTATAGTCCTCATTTCCCCTACACATGAGGTAATAACACTATCTTGTAAGCTAGAATTTGAGACTACTAACAAGATAGTTGAGTATGAAGCTCTAGTATTGGGATTGAGGGCTACCAAAGACATGGCCATTGAGATTTTGGCAGTTTTTGGTGATTTTGAGTTAATTATCAACCAATTCAAAAACATATATCAAGATAAGAAACATAGGATCAAACAATACAGGAATGAGGTGTGGGACCTGGTTGACAACTTGTTTTTGGCATTTAACATTTCCTTCATTCCTAAAGAGGCAAATCAGAAGGTGGATTCTTTGGCCTTGGCTGCCAGTACCCTCAGACCTCCCATTGGTCCAAATATTAAGTATCAAGTGGAATTAAAACATAGGAAAACCATACCAGACAACATAAATCACTGGAAAGTATTCAATGATGACTTGGAGCTACAAATATTTTTGCAAAGATCCATTGAAGAATTCTCCAGTATCTCAATAGATCAAGAGGGTGAAGATGATAAATCATAAAATTAGAAAAAAACCCATTTGTTGAACAAAGTGGTTGGACACAACATTGTGGAACTTAAAACAAATCACATCCCCGAGGGTCTAGTGCCACTGGAAAGGTTATTTGGCTGGAAGTAATGGACTGCAACATTGGGACTGCTAAAAATCCAAAAATAGTCAAACTGTCCAAGGCACTAGCTCCAAAACAAAAATACAGGTATGTCAGCCTCATGAAAAATTTTGCTAATATTTTTGCATGGTCGTATGAGGATTTTAAGACATTTGACATTGATATCATCTAGCACAAGATCCCTCTGAAGGATGGTTCTAATCCATTCAGACAGAAGATTAGGAAATTTAATCCAATGTTGATGTTCATAATTGAAAAATAGCTTAAGAAAATGCTTGATGCCATAATTATTGTTCCCTTGAGGTACTCGGATTGGGTGGCTAACTTGGTACCCATGAGGAAAAAGAGTGGGGAAATATGCTTATGTGTTGATTTCCAAAATCTCAACAAGTGTTCTCTAAAGGACAACTACCCCCTTCCCAATATAGACTATATTTTTCAAAGGATAGTAGGTTCCCACAGGATTTCCTTGTTGGATGGATACTTTGGTTATAACCAGATATCAATGTGTGCAGAAGACAAAGAAAAAACAACATTCACCATCCCATGGGGGGCATTCATGTACGAAAAAATGCCCTTTGGGCTGATGAACGTAGGGGACACCTTTCAGAGGGATATGGACATAGACTTTGTGGGGGAAGAAGACAAATGTCTGGTTATATATTTGGATGACATCACCATTTTCTTCAAATCAAATGATGAACATTTACAACACCTTGAGCAGATTTTCCAAAAATGAAGAAGGTATGGGATCTCTTTGAATCCCAGCAAGTCCCACTTTGTTATGCTATAAGTTAATCTCTTAGGCCACATCATATCAAAAGGAGGAATAAAAATAGACCCTAAGAGATTTTAAGCCATTCAGGAAATTGAAATCCCCAGAAATAACAAGTCTATCCAGTATTTTATAGGAAGAATAAATTTTTCCAGGTTCTTTGTCCCAAACTTTGTTGAAATCATAAGGCCTATCACCAACATGTTGAAGAAATATGATGTTATTAAGTGTTCATTGGAGGAAAAATCACCATTCCAAAGGATCAAACAGGATTTTGTTGAAGCCCCTGTATTGGTCAGCCCTGACTATGCCAAAGATTTATTTATCTTCTCTTTCATTTCCGAGGAAACCATTGCTACAGTACTGCTGCAAAAAAATGAATAAGGGAATGAACAACCCATAGCCTTTTTCAGTAAATCCCTCCGAGATGTTGATATGAAGTATGGAATATTATAAAATCAAGCCTATGCGTTGGTCAAATCTTTGAAGGCCTTTAGGGTGTATGTGTTACAGTATAGAATAACATCATATGTTCCTAGAAACAGTGTCAAAGAGATTTTGGTCCAACTAGACATTGAAGAGAGAAGAGGGAAATTGATTTTCAAATTGTTGGAGTATGACCTACACATAAAACCCACGAAGTTGATTAAGGGACAGGGAATTTCCAAGTTGTTATCAAAATCAAATTTGAAGGTGTTGGAATTGCGTCAGACCTTCACCCAATCGGATGCACCCATGACATAGTCTGGACAAGACATCATGTAGGTATCTAAAAACTAATCTTCTTCACCTTGGTACATATATGTTATTTAATTTCTGCGGCATCTAGAATGTCCACCATATTTGAAAAATACGAGGGTCGGGTCTCTAAAATTAAAATCTATAAAATTACGCATTTTAAATCAAAACTTGTATTGGAGGGATCCTATTGGCATCCTATTAAAATGTCTTGATGAATATGAATATAAACAAGTCACAACATATATGCACAAGGGATTTTGTGGGGGACACAAACATTGGAAATCCACAACCCTCAAGATTCGAAGGGCAGGGTACTACTGGCCCACCCTTTTCTCTGATGTATTCACCATAGTAAGGGCATGCAATTAATGTCAAAAGTTTGCAGGAAAACAGAAATTACTCTCACTACCCCTAAATCCTATCACTACCAGTGGCCCCTTTTAGCAATGGGGATAAGATTTCATAGGTGAGATAAATCCACCCTTCATTGGGTAGCACAAGTGGATTCTCACTGCCACTAACTACTTTACCAAATGGATCAAGGTTGTTCCCACTAGGAATGCTACTGACAAGGTGATCATGAATTTCTTGGAGAAAAATGTATTTTCCAGGCTCGGGTTCCCTAGAAAGCTTATAATAGACAATGCCCAGGCATTCAATTCCAAATCCATGATTTACTTATGTGGCAGCCATAACATTGCCTTAACACATTCCATGCCCTACTACCCTTAGGGTGATGGGTTGGATGAGTCATCAAACTAGACTCTCATCTAGATCATCAAGAAATTGTTGACTGAAAACAAGAAATCATCGGACTCTAAACTTAAGTATGCCTTGTGGGATGATAGGATCAACACCAAGATATCCTTGGGAACCTCACCATTTCATCTAGTCTATGGGATAGATGATGTCCTCCCCACTCAACTTGTTATACTAGTTGTAAAATTCATACAGGAAGAAATTAAGGAGACAAATGACATCCAAAGGAGAATATTTCATATTATAGAGGTTCAAAAAAAGAGAGAAGCATTGAATCAGATAACTGAGTCATTCCAAAGAAAGATCAAATCATATTTTGACAAGAAAACCAAGAAGGAGATCTTTCAAGAAGGATATTTGGTCTTGAGGTCGGATGCCAGAAGGGATGAGAAGCCTAAGCATGGTAAGTTCGATAACCTTTGGTTTGAACCTTTTAAGGTGGTTGAGGTTCTAGACAATAATACATTTTTTTTACACAATCTATATGATACTGAGATATTTGGAGGCCCAGTAAATGGGTGCTTCCTAAAACACTATTTTGCTTGAAAGACTTAGGGAAGGTCCCTCTTGTACCATCATTTCTTTTTCATTTTTCAGTTGCATTTGATTAGTTATTTTGTGTGAATAAAGACTCCATATCCAAACAAAGGCACTTGAGTGTAGTTACAGTTTTGAATTCTAGAGATGCATGGCTAAGAGACAATGGAAGATATTCATGGCTGGCAGATAGAAACAGAGGTAAGAGAAGGAAGGTGGGAGAATTTTATTGAGTTCCAAGGCACTGATTCATTTTCCTCAGCACCCCACATGGGGGTGCTATCCCTAGTTGGAGCTAATGTTCAGACCTAAGTCTGCACCCCTGCCCCTCCTCTCTCATTTCCATATACCTCCATCAAAAATCATTCCTTTTATATTGGTTAAGTTGGTTCCCCATTACTAAATGGCTCCATTTTTTTATCATTACCTCTCCCGATTTATTCTTTGCACCATCTTTTTGTTTTCTTGAGGAATAATTACATGTCATGGTTTGGTTTGAAGTACTTTCCATCAAAGTTTCCATAGGTTGATCTCATAGAAGGTATAACAATGTTTTATATGCAGAACAAAGATGATTTCAAGAACCAGCCTATTCTTGCAAACGAGGATTGGTGCACTAATTTTTGAAATCATTTTATAATTTAATTTGTTATTTTAAATATTTTAACCATTTGAATGGTGCCTACATGCGTGCTTGATCATAAATAAGCACATTCACACCATATTACATGCAGTTCCATCATTACACAACATCAGTTATGATTGTGAGAACTGTATTGGTTCATCATGGCCACTACAGCTTGAATGGAGGTGTTGGCCCTTGGTTATGAAAGTAAGCAAAGATCAAGGAAGAAAAGGAAAAATGAAAACTACGTGGAAGACACGGTGTCTATTATTGGGTCAAAGTGAGAAAAAGAGAAGAAAGGATGGAGCGAAGTAAAAGGAAGCAAGCCATTGGATGAGGAGATCGAGGATGAAAAATCAGCAAGGAAGGAGGATCGTGGACAACTCAGAAAGCAGAAAAAGCCACCATTGGATGCTTTCGAGCACCACGTGAGAAGGAAGGAAAGACAGGTTGGTTAAGACCTAAAAATGCAGGTTAATTTGACCTAGGGTTTTAGACACCTAGGGTTTTGGTATCTAGGTTTTTGACACCTAGGTTTCAGCCTAAGGATGTCGGTGAGTGATTGTAATGTATAAATAGAGGTCTAAAGGACCTACGATGGGTTGTTGTTGTTACTATTGTTGGTGTTATGATTGTTGTTGTGTGATCAAGTGAGTAACATTGTGTGAGAGAGAAGTGTTGAGTATGAGAGCCTTTTGTATTGTAAGATCTTCAGTTGGGTGTGAAGATCAACCCTATAGTTGGGTGCACAGGGAGGGGAGAGATAGAGAGGAGAAGAAAGAAGATTTGCTAGCTGAGAGTGCAGATAAGAACTGTATGCTTCACCTTAATATATTATAAAGCACAGTCTGTGGACGTAGCCCTAGAGAGAGGGTGAACCATGTATAACTTGTGTTGTGTGTGATTGACGCTATGTTATTTGCCTTTGATATACTGGTATTGCATTACTATGGTAGATCTGATAGATGTGTGGAGTAGATCTAAGCTGATAAGCGATATATGAATGTTTTATTTTTCTAGTGTTGGATCCACTTGATATTTCCCTTGGTTGTAGACATCTCTATCTTGTAACCCCCCCATAGTTGCTTCGAGTGAGACTGCATCTGCTTCCCAGGTGTAGCCGAAAGGGACAATAGTTAGGGCTTGTTGGTGTGCTCTTGGAGATGAACCTTGGGTCTACCCCTGTACCAACAAATGGATCTGTTGTCGGGACAAGAATCTTCTTGAGGGAATTTCAAGGTGGTTCCCATCAAATACGAAGATTCAAAAGTAGATAGAGGATCAAGAAAAGGAATTCACTAAAGCCCAGAACAAGAACCCTAATCTTAGTACAGAAAGATATATATTTAGTGATATACATGAAATTTTCTTTAGAGGAATCCATCGGGAGCTATACGAGTGGTTAGCTAGGTTAGCAGATACCCAATTTGAGATTAGATCTAGGCCACTTATGGTCTCGGCGTCGACGCTAATCAAGAAGGTCAAGATATTTGATAACGTCGTGTCAAGATAAGTAGACCATTGGTTTGATAGCACCATTGGAGGGTACATCACTGAGTTTGTTGTTGACATAGTAGAGTCATATAACCAAGCTAAGAGATATTTCTTCAAGGGACCCAGAGGAAAATTTGTACATTTTTTGAAGTTGAGGATCAAGATGCTATTACATGAGAAGAACATCCTGAAGATATAGTAGATTGGTCAGATCTGGAAAAGATAATGTTCAGGAATTCAGACAGTGACAATGACACAGAGGTTGGACATACGCGCAGTGGGAGAGCGTTCAAAAAATTTCATCTTGCGAACCTGTTTAAGAAGAACTATGGGGAAGAGGGTTTCTACAGTGGAGAAGAGGTAGATATGACAGACAAAGAGCATTCAAAACTCGCTAGGGAAGAGGAAGGGAAAGTTGAAGAGCCTCGTTGGGAAGAGCCAGAAACTTCAGGAACTGCACAGACTGTTGAAGTAAGTATTATTATCCCTCATGTTGATTCAGTAGCATTAAGCAATCAGAGTAATCCAAGCCACCAGAGCATTCAAAGAACTTTCACTAGTAGTCCACCACATACTCAGTCAGGAACCCTATGAATATTTATGGCAGATGATACGAGGCTCCCTATTTTTAGGGGAGATGGTTATGAAGACCCTTATCATCACTGGTTCCTATGTGAAGTCGTATGGAATATTAAAAATGTCACTAAATAAGCTGTTAAAAGAACTCATTTTAGTACTACCCTAAGGGATCGCGCACTGAGTTGGTACATGAAGCTTGTCCAAGGACTTGTACAGCCTAAGCCATTAAATGAGATCAAGAATGTGTTGATTGAAGAGTTCAATAAACCCAATTCGGAGTCACAATGTATTACAGAGTTGAAAGAGATCAAGCAAAAGGTAGTTGAACCTATTTGGAAATTCTATCAAAGATTCAAGACCTTAACCGACCGATTGATGTTTCAGATCCCAGATGAGGAGAATAAAGAATGGTTCATTGCTTCCCTCTTACCACACATTAGAGTTCTACTAATGCAACAGAAGATCACTTTGCAAGATGAGGAACTAGAGATCACCATGAATTTAGAGTCAACCCCTATGGGAGAATCCATCTCAGGTATGAGTCAAATATTGATTCAACTAACTAGTTTTTTTGTACAGGTCGAAGATATGAAGAAAGATAAGGGAAAATATAAAAGAGAAGACATCTGGTGTGTCAGATGAAAATTAGAAGGCCATGACAAGGAACATTGCCCCTTATTTCATGAATACTTGGCCTTTGGAGCTCCAATCCCTTTGAAGAAAGTCACCCTACCCTGGTGCAAAGTATGCAGAAATAGACATCACCCTAGTGAGTGCTATTACATGCAAAAATATGTTTAGACACCCAAAAATGTTTATTGCGCGTTATTTAAGTCCATGGGGCATGATGATAGAGATTGTAGGGCTTATGACCTCTTGCATAAAAGTTCAAGAGACATATACAAAATTCAAGGTGAAGTATAGCAAGAAGGAAACACTACGCAGTACAACTCCCCTGGGAGAGGAAACTTCAATCCTCGCGGTGGATTCAAAGGATAAGGATGAGGAGGAGTTATGGGTCGAGGTCGAGGATAGATAATTTGTTACAGCTGTGCACAACCAGGACACTTAGCAAGATATTGTTAGAACCTTTTCACTACTTGCAGCTACTATATTTCCTTTGAACACATTATAGAATATTGTCATGTGTTGCTAGCTAAGCTTCAGGAAAGACGAGGACCTTAGCAAAACCCGCAAGTGCAACTGATATATGCTTAACCTTGCAGAGAAGACCCTAGAGTCATTGTTATCACTAGATAAGGAACTATTACAGGAGAAGATAGGTTGACCCAAGGGAAGACTACAGAAGACTCAAGAGTCAGGAAAGCTACAGAGAAGACCCAAACTTTTGATGCAAAGAAGGAAAGAAAAATATTTCAGTAAGAAAGAAAAGAATTCAAAGAAGACCAAGGTTCTTCATCAAAGACATGACCAGAAGTAAGACAATATGGAATTCCTTTGGCATTCGATCAGTCTTCTTCGCAAAAAGAAGGACAAGAGGTAAGAAAGCTCATGGAATTTTTATATACTTGTATTAAGTTGATTCAGGGTGAGAGCGTTGTACAAGAGCTACAAAATTTAATCAAACAATATGAGCTAGGAAATATAGACCCTTTACTAAATAGGGAAGTACACCAAATCGCTAAAAAGAGAAGGACAAATAAGAAATTACACTTGAATGCTCAAATAGGAGAATATGATATAGACTATGTGGTCCTCGACTTAGGGTCGGAGGTTAATGTCATGATGAAGAAAACCTGGGAACTGATGGGAAAATTGAAGTTGATCTACTCCGCTATCAAGCTTAGGATGGCTAACCAGTTGGCAGTAATCCCCTTTGGTATATTGGAACATGTCCCTATGGACATCAACGGAGTAAGAACATTTGCAGATTTTGAGGTAATTGAGATAGTTGATGACAGTTGTCCTTACCCTGCGTTGTTATCAATTGACTGGGCTTTCAATAATTCCACTATGGTTGATTTAAAGAAAAGACGAATGACTTTTGAAAGAGATGGCCTCAGGGTCATTGCACCATTAAATATAGACGAAGGTCATCGATACATAGAACCTATCAGAGATGAAGACCACGCATATGAACTAGAAAGCATATACAAATTAACGGCCAAGCAACAAGATTACATTAATCCTACGGCCAATGGAAACCTAAGCTGGCGAAGTGACAGTGCATATTCATCAAATTTAGAAGAAGAACTAGAGAACTGGCAGAACAAAATGTATAAAGTATCTACAAGGAGATGTGCTAGATTAACCAGAGAAGTTCATTGGATCGGCACAACAGTAAGTAACTTGCCCACCTTTGATGGTCTCAATCCTTTAGAAACCTTCTTATCGATATTCAAAGAAGGTGAACCAACACAACAAAGATTGTTGGAAATGGACGAGGCCTCGAAAGCAACACCAACAAGATGGTGGGGGACCCACAAAAACAACATTACATAATGGGTACAATGTCGTACCCTGATTACCGCACAGTTATCAACACAAGTAGAAGGATGCAAAGTTCGGTACACGGGTCGAAGTTGCCCCAAGGACCATGTGTGAAGTTGCAAGGAAGCCTGGAGAATCATTCCTCAAGATCAGTGGGTGCACAAGTTCATTAACACACTAGACACAACTCCTATCAACTGGTACCTTCAATTAGAGCTGTGCCTCATCACTTCAGATTGGGAAGTTATGACTCAAAACTTTGTAACCACCTTCTTAATTGACAGTCAATATCCTTCAATATATCAAGTATTACAGATTTTAATACAGAAATTATTTGAGGAGGCCTCAATGCCCCTTTATAACAAGAAGAGGACAAATGGATTGCACCTCTCCAAAAACTGCAAGGCTATTACAACATCAATGCTGATGAAGACGATGATTCAAGGAAGGTGAACATCGCAGAAACAGAAGGCCAAAGAGATGTGGAAGGACCAAGAGTTGAGATACCATTCATCGGACAACCGATCAAGATTAATAAGATCATTATTGGAACAAAGAAAACACTGAATCTTGCAAATGCCAAAGATTACTGGTGTAGTGACTAGTTTTAAAATAACATCTCAAACTTTTACCAAATCCTACCAAATGTACAACAAATTATACGAGATTCATAAAAGAAGAATTATGCAAGTAAAATTAAAATTTATCAATGAGTAATGCATAAATTTGAATTGAGTACCTTAACACTAATGCTAATTTATGTTGTCAGCTGCCTTCCTGCTACTACCTGCTACACAGTCTAGTCCTGTTGCAAACATAGAAAATAATTGCCCAAAACCTCTTGTCCACCCTGCCAACTAGGAAAACGACCTAGCTCCAGGATATCTACGGATATCCTGGCCCTCCGAGCCCAAAACCTCTAGCAACCCCGGTGTCTGCCTGATCAATATGTCACAACCAGCAAATCATGTGCCTCAATAAGAGCCCACCCATCTCATAGCCCCTCTCGGCTCCCTGAAATACTCAGAGTTCTCTAAAATTCATGGCCAACTCCTCTCGAATGCCCCCCTCCAACTCCTTCCTTCCTTCCTTATCCCTCCCTTCACCGACACTCCTTCTTCCATTAAATTCCTTCTCCCTTCATTTAATTACCCTTATCCAAATGTATTGAATACGTTATCCCTTGTGGGATACATAACCCAATTTAATATTACATTATATTTTCACCATTAATTTAATACTTTATTAATTAATGAATTAATTTAATAATTAAATCAATCATTAACCATATTGATTAATGAGTTAATTATACTTAAATTAATCATAATCAAGAATAAC
>ML816242.1:72200-88295 GCA_009831015.1 Picea engelmannii | reverse complement strand
TTTTATCATTTCTTCTTTTAGGTCACTTTGAATTCTTTGACCTTGGGGGCTTCAAGCCTTCATGTGGGGGTCCTTCATCTTCATAAGGCCATAACTCTCAAACCATGAGGAGTTATGTGACATTCCACATACCACCAGAAATGCCATGACAAGCACTATCCATCTAGGATAGTTTCACCAACAATTTCCTTGATATTCATCTCGTTATTCCACATACAAGCATGGGTCCTCCAACCATTCTTCTAGGATAACTCAATCCACAAAGCGTCTTCCTGTGAGGGCTTTCACCATAAGGGGACCACTTTGGAGTTCATCCATTTGTGCACCTTATCAATCATGATAAGACAATAATGAGAGCATGGGTCCTCCAACCATTCTTCTAGGATAAATCAATCCGCAAAGCGTCTTCCCGTGAGGGCTTTCAACATAAGGGGACCACTTTGGAGTTCATCCATTTGTGCACCTTATCAATCATGATAAGATAATAATGAGTCATCTATACAATTTTCCAACAATGCATCATATACCAATGAAACCGCATCGATCCATCTTCATCATGTATCGATGACAACTCATTTATCCATCTTCATCTATTCATTCTCATCAAGGACAATACATATTATATTACATCAATCATCAATCAATCAATCCTTTGACATCAATCAATGACTTGACATCAATCAATCAAACCATTGGCATCAATGACAACATGATCCAATAGGGATTTACTCTCAAGATAAGCACCTTCACTCTTCTCTCATTTTGATAGATTGATACCTTTTATACAATCTCATTGCATCTTAGTGGTCCTTGGGGAAGAAGAATACCCATTGTAATTTTAGGGAGTTCAAGGAGTGAACTATCCATAATCAACAAGTTTATGCAAATACATATACCATAGCAAGTTGATTCAAGGATAAATACCATAGCAAGTTGATGGAAGGAGGAGCGTGAACTTCAAATTAAGAGTTTTTGAAGAAAATCTTTTGCAACAAAAATTTATGTAAATGTGTTTTATTTTTTCTTAGTTACATTCACAATTCTCAAAATAATTTTTTTTCTATTTAAATGGTAGTACATTTATAAATATGTATAGTGTTGGAAATAATTTAATCATCCACATGATCTTGGTTATTACCATTGAATAACATTGTAATTTTTCCTTCACACAAACACAGACATCACACATAATTGTTTTCATAGTTTTTATGGATTATGGTTTTGATGAAGCACCTTAAGCATTCAAAATTATAGTCATAATTGTTTAATCAATTCCTTTGATTATTGTATTTTACAGAAAATTGGTTGAATCCTTTGGATTGGTTTTGTTTAGGAATTTAATGTTTAATCTATAGTATAACCCCAATGATGGAATAGAGTTTTGATGAAATCAAATTATTTTATACTATGTATCATCACCCATGTGATTATATATTATTTAATGAGTATATAGTTGTTAATATGAAAGATTGTCTTATGTTCTTTTAGATTACATCACGTGGATAACTCCCCCTTCCTTTTTAAAAGGTGATACTCCCATATTTTTAAATAAGATACAAGAATATAAACAATGCCTAAGACAGGACCAGAGTTATTCTTGACATAAACATTTACATGCAAAGAATACCTTAAAAAGGACCAAGTATCTTATTGAACGCAAATATTTTCACTATTGTACAATATTGTAAACCAAAGAGTATGCAGTATCATAAGATGACATTTCCATATCAACATTCATCAAAGTAAGACACAATATTCAATATAGGAAAGGAAAATATAGACTGCATACAAAATATAAATTTAAATGATCATTTCATTAAATGAACAAATTATTTTGATAGACACACATTTGAAATCTCATGGATTAGAACTTAAATTTTGAGAGATCAATAATGTTATGTCCTGAATAGTTCTTTGGGAACCCAAAAAATTAATAGATGTCTTTAATAAAATAACAATAATGTATGAGATTTCATTAAAAGTAAATTACATTAGTCCTTCAAAGAGGACCCGGATCGGGCTCATGCGGAGCATAAAATGAAGATACATGTAAGAAACCATAAAGTAATCAGGGGTCAACCTTTAGTTTCATATATTTGGGAACAAAAAAGGAAAAATGACTATTGGTTGAGGAAGAAAAAGTGTTGAAAGAAAGAACATGGATGTAACACACTCCTCGTTACAACCACGACTCTTTAACAGGTGAATTTTTTTTTTTTTGATTAAAGTGTGTGCGCGTGTGTAAAAAGGAAACACACATACTTGAATCTACGTCGCCACCCAATGACTAACAAGATGCAACCACGATGATCACAACAAGAGGACATAAGGCGCACAACAAGTAACTGCAAGCATATAAACGACATATACATAAGGAAGAATCCATAACAGTAGATTTTACTATTTCTGCACAGGAAAGCAAGGCGTTTAATCTTAGTTCTTTGCTCCGGAGAGAGAGAAGGTCAGATAGGCTCCTGGCCGACTGCTCAGGCAGAAACTAGTAACCCGACTACGAACAAGACACAAGCAAGAGGAACACCACAAGACGACATATGACGTACAACAGTAACAACAAGCAATAAACGTCCATAGACATAAGGCGCACAATAGGTAACCACAAGCATTTAACGGCACACGGGGTTATGCATAGTACGAACACAGAAGGAAGAATCCATAGTAGTAGATTTTACTATTTCTTCACAGGAAAGCAGGGCATTTAATCTTAGTTCTCTGCTCCGGAGAGAGAGAAGGTCAGATAGGCTCCTAGCCAACTGCTCAGGTAGAAACTAGTAATCTCTGTTAGGTGTGTCACAAGAGTGGAAACCCTGCCTTTAAAGGGCCTGAGACTCTTGATACGGCATTGGATTCCTTACACAGAAAAAATAATCACACACCCACCCTTACACGCTAGGCTACGTGGAGGTGTCTACATCCCGCCCGAAACAAACAGACCAAGCAAAAAGCTAAATCTCAACCACAAATACAAATGCTACGCGATCATATCCAACACCATCACAAGAATTCCACGGTGCAAGAAAATTTGATTACGAAATCCGTCATAAAACGACATAGGTGCGAGTGCAAGAAAGTAACCTTCTTTTTAATTTAAGATGCAATGGTAATCCCCTTTTTCTCAAGGTGCCATACATATCATCATTCATTGAAATCAATTACGTCGGTCAACACTTCTCCAAGGATAGAAACAACTAACATCATGTAGGCTAACTAGAATAAATAACATTATATCTAAGACGTTTAGCACTGGAAACTAAATGCAACAGTTCTATCAAGGTGACTTAACCATGCCTTCGACAATTTTCCTCTCTCACTTGAATAAATACCTAAATTCTAGTTGGGCCATTTAATTTTAACCCAACTTAGTTGTAGCCCATTTACCTTCATTGAACCAATGCTAACTACAGTAACTGGTTATATTGGGATTTATAAGGATTTACGGTTAATATTCATTCATGCTATAGCAAAATATATATTTTTCTTCTTCCTTCGTTGAACTAAATTTGGCAGTAAAAATTTAAATGACCAAGGACGAACTGATAATAAAATAACAATTTATAATAATAAGGAAAATGAAAGCCTGGAAGGTAAGGATTATGACAATTCTTTTATCACAATTCGATTATTAAACCAACAAATGACGAAATGTTAATAAAAGAACAATAACAATAATAAGGATAATAACAGCCTAGGAAGTAATGATTAGGATAATTACTTTAAGCTGTCAGAATTCGAGTTTTAACCAACAATAACGAAATGATAAAAATATCGATTGACCATTAGCAAGGATAATAACCAACCGGTAAAGTAAGGATTATGATGTTTCTTTTTAAGCTGTCAGCATTCCATTTTTTTTTTTTTAAACCAACAATAACGAAATGATAAAATAACAATTTACCATTAGCAAGGATAATACCCAACCGGGAAGGTAATGATTATTATATATCTTTTAATCTATCAGATTTTGATTTTCAACCCACAATAACGAAATAATAAAAATAAACATTTACCAGCCTGTATCCACATTAACCCCACAATGTTCTCTGTTGCAATAACAGTCCCTCCACAGAATTATCATTCATTTAATATTAAACAAATTGCAAACGGTAGGTTAATAGTTTACTTCCCTGGATCTACGCTAACATTTCAATGCCTTAAGTTACTAACACTTTTATGCAGAGTCAACTAAAACAGCGGCAGTGGAGGGCACGCACCTGACTAAAAGGGCGACGAATGCGCATGCAAGAATCTCACCTCAACGGGCCGCGGTCAGAGAATCCCTATCACCGCCGTACCTCGCGCAACTTGCAGAGGCGGGAAGGGGTAAAAGATCACAATACAGAGGCGAAATAGCCTGCAACTTGACATGGTTTAGCAGGGGCAAACGTAAGGGTTGAACATGAATGCAGGGGTGGGTGGATCGGATTTTATAGAATGACGAAAATGGTTTTAAACGCGTTCCAGCCTCGCCATAGCTAGGATCGAAGTCCAGTGCAAGGACCAGACCCAAAAATTTCTTTATCTATCAATTTGCAATATACTACCAGCTCGAACATTCATCTATTTTCTGACAGACCAATACCAGTTCGAAATTCCTTAACCAGAAATGCCAATTTCGTACCAGTTCACGATTTGTCTATTTATTGCCAGAACAATTCAGTTCAAATTCCATTATCTACAATGCCTATGCTGTACCGGTTCGGAAATTTATTTATTTGTGGTAAGAACAATATTAGTTCAAAATTCTTTGTCTAAAATGCTAGTATTTTGTCAGTTCTCAGTTTATCTAAATATTGATAGAACCATACTAGTTCGAGTTCCTTATCTAAAATGCCAATGCTGTGTCAGTTCGTAAATTTACCTATTTACTGTAGGAACGATAAAAGTTCGAAATTCTTTATCTAAGGATGTCGGTACTGTACTAGTTCACAATCTAGCTATTATTGACAGAGGAGAAGGGAACGAGTTTTAAAATCAAAGTTGCAAGGAAAAGTTATTACATCCAGGAAGGATACAGCGTGAAGAGTACGCAGAGGCATGAAGGTCCTGATCCTGGCAAGTAGAACCCCAAACAGAACACCGGACAAAGGATTATAGGCATTCAATGAAGGGATTTAGGCTTAAACAAAGTTCAGTCATTATTGTTGTGCAGACAAAACTTTCAGAGAAAACTATTTCGGCAATCAACACAATTTGCAAAAAAAAACTATTCCGATGATCAATCGCTGAGTCAATGCTTTTACAACACAAGAAAAAATAATTGCCGAATTAAATAAACATGCGTTCTACTCCTACAACTAAATATCATACCGTTGCCTTCTCGCCTGCCTCCAATGACTCCCGCGTTCTGAGCTATCCCGCTGGTGCTCCATGCCGCTCCCGCTCGCCGACCGTCGAGACCTCACCGGTACCTCCCAGCCAATCGCTAGGGGTACTCTGCTTCCCCCTTAGCCCCCCGAGCCGCAAAGGGGTCACACAAGATCCAAAAGATAGTCTAGCTTCTCAGCTTGCCTCGCAAGGCTGAGCTACCACTCCAATCCGAACTGAGAAAATCCCAACTCCTCACAAGCAATCAGTCAAGCCACAATCCGGCAGCGTAACGTTACGCTCACCGTTCCTCCTCTTCTTCCCCATCTTCCCCTTCTTTTATAGAAATTTGAGACCCACCTACTTTCCCTAAATCACTCTTAATTTAAGTTTTAATGACAATCCTCTAAAAATTCTCTGTCGTCCAAGTGTCACTCATCCCCCACGTTTCTCCAAAATTATTTTCTTAAAAAAAAATTAAAAGACTCATTTCCCTCACCCACCTAGAGTCGCTCCTAAAATTACTCCTAGGTGTTCCTAGATCCCCTTACATGCTTTTAATAACTTTCCCTAAAATGAAGTTGCTAAATTTAGTTCATTTTAGAAAGTCCTTAATTGTTGATTCCTTTTTTCTTTTTACCCTATGTCCCCTACTTTCCTTTATTATGTTTCCTTTATTACATGTTTCCCTATTTCTATTATTTATTCCTCTTTCTTTTTTTTTTGTTAAACCAAAAAGATAAATGCGCTAATTAATCCTTTCATTATATTTTTAAATTCATAACTTTTATGCTCTCACACGTTATTTAATTTTTATTCCTTTTTACAATTAAAACCATGGATTTTAATTAATTTATCCCTCTCTTCACTTTACCCCCCCTAAATTTAAAAGACTTTAACTATTACTTAGGAGGGTTTTAGATTACGTCCTTATGTTTATTTTTGTAGGGTCTTTTTCTTAAGGCTAACAAAATTTTATCTTAGAGTTGTTTTAAATTGAGGTTTAGATTTGAACTCAGTGACAATTAATTAGGGGAGTCGTTTTGAGAATTTATTAAGGCGTTAAGGTCTTAGGGTCATCTAGGTTTGTCTCATCATCATCATCAATGCGACGTGCCCTTCAGGACACACTACGTGCTCAAAGGGTGACACTCGCCTCGTTTGTTTCTGTTGCGCGACGTGCCCTTCAGGATGCACCACATGCTCCAAGGGTGCCACTTGCCAACTTGACGAATTGGTAGACATCTATAACCCCTGGACTCAACACTCCGCCAGGTGAACTTGTGGGAGACTAAGGGCTCTAAGGAATAAGGCCCCTGCCTTATTGCACACCCATTAGAATCATCGTGAGTGACTGTCGCAGTCTGCCCTCACGGCATCGTGGATCCTCTCGAACTAGGTAATCGTTAACCTACAGTTCGAGCCACGACGGGAGTGCTAGTAGGTTGTGGCAGGGCTGTTGTCCACACCTCTCCGTCAACCTCTATGGAAATCATGTGTGGCCCCTTTACTCCATATGTGAGTCTGGTCGGCAAGCTATCGTCAGCCTACATCATCAACCATCATGTCAGAACATGTCAACATCATATCATCAAATCAATAAAATATCATGGTAAATAAATCAACTCAAATAGCACACTCCCTGAATCAATCTGGAGTCCAAGGGTTCCGTCGATGCCTCTGCATCCTCCAGGTCAAAAACCCTGCACACTCAATAAAACTAAGTCAATAGCACCTGTTTATGTCAAAGAAGTAAAACATCATGTCTCTATCATAACGCATCATCATCAAGGATAAATGTTTTATCATCATAAAAACCCAAATCACTTGCGACCAAGTGTCCTCAAAGAATAAGTTTTGTAAGTGCGCCAGAGTGGAATGTTACATACACCCCCTCTTGGTCTAAACTTCATCCCGAAGTTTCTTAGTATAAATTCTGGAATAAGTGTGTCACAGTATCATAAGTCTATCTATCAAACAAAAATGGAAACTGTTGGCGCATATCATATGCGTCCTCCTAGGTCGCCAAGTGCGGACTATAACTGTCCCACTGGACCTTGACCTGATCTACCATTCGACGTCGTAACTGTCGAACGCGATGATCTAAAATGCGGACTGGATCAGCTGTGTGAAATCCCTCATCCGATACCTGCAAGGAACTCATGTCAATCACGTGTGCAGGATCACTAATATAATGTCTCAAAACAGATACATGAAAAACATCGTGCATACGCCTCAAAGAATTAGGCAAGGCTAGTCGATAGGCCACGGGCCCCTTTCTCTCCACAATCTCGAAAGGTCCCACGAACCTACAAGAGAGTTTACCTCCCTTTCCAAACTTGATCGAACTCTTATGCAGTTTAACCCTCAAGAAGACTCGATCGCCGACCTCGTAGCTACGGTCGACTCGGTGCGCATCGGCATAACTCTTTTGTCAATCCTGTGCTTCTTTAATCCTTTGTCTTATGGTTTTCATTTGCTATTCCATTTCTTGGATCGCTTCAGGTCCCACCAGGACCCTATCCTCAAGCCGATCCCAACACAAGGGCGTCCGAAACAGTCGTCCATAAAGGAACTCAAAAGGCGCCATCTTAATGGTGCTCTGGTAACTGTTGTTATAAGCGAACTCTACTAGAGCCAAGAATTCCTCCCAAAGTTTTTGTTGGTCCATCACGTACATGCGCAACATGTCTTCCAAGGTTTGGTTTGTACGTTCTGTCTCTCCATTCGTCTCTGGGTGATACGCAGTACTAAAGTTAAGTTGTGTCCCCAAGGCCTCTTGGAAACTCGTCCAAAATCGTCCCGTAAACACCGATCCTCGATCAGATATAATATTTTTAGGCACGCCATGCAGCCTTAAAATCTCACTGATGAAAACTCTCACTATGTCAGGTGCCTGATACATCGTACGCATAGGAATAAAGTGAGCACTCTTCGTCAGAGTGTCTACTACTACAAAAATCGAGTCATGTCTCCTTGCCGTCAGTGGCAATCCAACAATAAAATCCATCGAAATAACTTCCCATTTCGATTCCGGAATGGCATGTGGTTGAAGTAATCTTGTCGGGTGTCTATGTTCAACCTTTACCTACTGACACTCAAGACATCTAGCCACAAAGTTGATTATGTCGGCCTTCATTCCCTTCCAGAAGAATAAGGGTTTAAGGTCTGCCCTCATCTTCATGACTCCTGGGTGCGCCATGTAAACTACTCAATGAGCCTCGCTCAGGATCAACATCCTCAACTCGTCATTTGGCGGTACGTAAATCCGACTTCTGAACCTCAATAAACCATCGCTATCAAATTAATATCCCTCATATCGTGGTACCATAATTATGTTTTGTCTGATAAAATCCTCGACTTCTTTTTACCAGTCATCATCACGCTGTAAGGTGAGAATCTTCTCACGTAGATTCGTCTGAAGAGGTAACACCGAAAATATGTGTGGCCTCCGACTCAAAGAGCCCGCCACTCGGTTCACTGTTCCCTTTATGTAAGTAATCTCGAAGTCGTACTCGCTAAGCAATTCCGATCAACGTCGTTGTCACGCGTTCAGGTTGCTTTGCGTAAAAATGTGTTGTAGTCCACAATGATCAGTCTTTAATTCAAATTTTCGTCCAACAAGGTAGTGTCTCCAAACCTTCAAGGCATAAGCGATGGCTAATAACTCCAAATCGTGTGTCACGTAATTCTCCTCATGCATTCTCAGTTTTCTCGAAATGTAAGCAATCACTCGTCCGTCTTGCATCAAGACTCCGCCTAAACCTTCCTTGGATGCGTCAGTGCATACCAAAAAGTCTGCTTCCATGTCAGGGACCTTTAGTATTGGTGCTGTGGTCAACAACTCTTTAAGCCTTCGAAATGCTTCCGCGCATTTCTCGGTCCAAACAAACTTCTTGTTTTTCTTCTGCAATTTCATGATCGGATTTGCTATCTTCAAAAATCCCTCGACAAATCGTCGATAGTATCCAGCCAAACCCATGAAACTACGCACTTCTTTGACATTCATCAGTGCAGGCCATTCCATAATAGCCTCAACCTTTGCTGGATCCACGGCGATGCCTTCGTCGGAGATGACATGCCTTAAGTAGTGAATCCTCGATTGATAAAAAGAGCATTTGGACAACTTCCCATATAGTTTGTGCTCTCGCAAACACTGTAGTACCAAACGCAAGTGCTCTTCATGCTCCTCCGTTGTCTGAGAGTAGATCAAAATATCATCAATGAATACTTGGACGAACTTCTCCAAGTACTCGCGGAACACCCCGTTCATCAAACTCATGAATACCCCTGGGGAGTTTGTCAGTCCAAAAGGTAAAACAGTAAACTCGTAATGTCCAAATATCGTCTTAAAGGCGGTCTTAGGGACGCCATCCTCCTTGATCCGTAACTGGTGATACCCTGATCACAAATCGATCTTGGAGAACACCCTCACACCCTTCATTTGATTGAACAGATCATCAATTCTTGGTAAGGGATATTGATCTTGATCATAGCCTTGTTTAGTTGACGGTAGTCAATACAAAGCCTCCACGATCTGTCCTTCTTCTGAATGAAAATAACTGGTGCACCCCACGGTGACACACTAGGGCGTATCAATCCCAGGTCCAGCAACTCCTTCAGTTGCATTTTCAACTCTTGCAACTCCGGGGTCTACATCCGATAAGGAGTTCTTGCTATCGGTTCGGTCCCCGGTTTCAGGTCTATAGTAAACTCCAATTCTCTTTTCGACGGCATCTCAAGCAACTCCTCTGGAAATACGTCTGCAAACTCCTTCACCACCAGAAGGTGTTCTAGACCTTCTGCTACTCCCTTTTCGTTTAGCGCAAGGATCGCATAAAGCTTTCACCCCTTGCGCATACTCTTCTGTAACTGTAAGGAAGAGATGAACCTCAGGGATACTCCCTGGTTCTGTCCTACAATCACACATCTCTGTCCTTCATCATCTACCAAGCTCAACCGTTTCGTCTTACAGTTGAGTATAGCCTCATGCGATTCCAACCAATCCATACCAACCACGACTCCATAAGATCCTAAGATCGTGACGTACAAGTTGAACCTCGTGACAAACTCTCCCAGGTTAAGGACACAACCCGTAACCTTTCCTCCAACCTTTTGTTTGGCTCTTGAAGCCATCTCTATGAAGCTAAACTTGTCCTGTTCGACTGCCTTTACCTTAATCCTTTTTAGCGTTGCACCAGAAATGAAACTCTCAGTAGCACCTGGGTCTATCAAAATACTAAGGGTCTGGTCAGCGACAGTACCTGTCATCTCGAGCACAGTCGACTGGTGCTCTGCCTGGCGGTTATTCACCACTGCGTGAATCCGATGGGCCTTTCCCATATCTCCCAATGTAGTAGGTCTGGGTGATCCAGACGCTCTAGTCCTCTCCACAAGACAGTCGCGCTGGTAGTGTGGCTCCCCACATGTCCAACACCCCTTCTTCGGCCCAGTAGTCCTGGTACCCGAAGTAGAAGATGACTGCCCACCGGCCTGGAACCCTGGTCTGTTTTGCTGAACAGGCCTAAACTGTTTTTGTTGTGGGCGATGCTGCTGCTGGTGCTGTGGTCCTCGATAAGGTGTCCGCTGCTGAGGCGGTGGTCGTTGAGGTGTAGTGAACGTGGATCCCCTCTGGAAGCCGCGATATCCCGGCGTATGTCTCGCTGGTGTCTGGTGCTGAGGCGTTCCAGATGAACCCTGCCCTGTTGGTCTCGATGGAGTCCTGATCTGACCCCCACTGATAAGCTACTCTTCTGCTATGAGGGCTTTTGGACAATGTCCTGCAAGGTTTGAGGCATCAAGATCCTAACCTTTGCACGCAGACTGTCGTTAAGGCAAAACATGAACCTGTTGACCTTGAGCTTCTCTGTGTTAAGGTGCGGAGCATACCGGAGCAGCTCCATAAAACGTGTCTCATACTCGGGCACCGTACAACCTCCCTGTCATAATGCGTTGAACTCATTGAGTTGACGCTCAATGAATTCCTCTAAAAGATACCTCTCTCGGAACCGTTCCTCGAACAGTTCCCATGACACGTCTTCAATGGCCATGTTCAGCTACGGCAGGAGTGTCTTCCACCATAGAAGAGCACTCCCCTTTAGTTGAAATACCGCCATGCAGACCTTCATGTTGGAGGTATAATCGCGAAGTGTGAAGCACATCGCCATATTCTCCAACCATGCCTCGGCGGCTGCACCGTCCGAGGCACCAAAGAACTCGAGAAATTTTGCCTTCTCAAGTTCACGGTGAATGCTACCAGTAACGACCGGTGCATGCGCCAGAACCTCTGCGGGTGCCGGCGCCCTGGCCTCGTCTCTATCCAATCGACTGATCAATGCCTCAGACATGCGCTGAAAAGACCTCATCATCCCAACAACATCACCAACCGCTATCTGCTCCTGTCCGAGAACCTACTCACCTCCCTGGGGGTTAGACCCCTCAGGCGTGGATGCTACTGGAGGCGTCACACCTCCTCCCCTAGCACCCCGTTGTTTTCCTCCGCAGCGTCCTCTAACCATGATTACCTGCACACACACAATCAACTCAATCAGCAACAGGATAATCAAATATAATCATGCCAACGAAAGCTGTAGTGAATCCCAAGTCATGGGTCGAACCTGGCTCTGATACCATATGTAACACACTCCTCGTTACGACCACGACTCTTTAACATGTGAATTTTTTTTTTTTGATTAAAGTGTGTGCGCGCGTGTAAAAAGGAAACACACATACTTGACTCTACGTCGCCACCCGACGACTAACAAGACACAACCACGATGATCACAACAAGAGGACATAAGGCACACAACAAGTAACTACAAGCATATAAACAACATATACATAAGGAAGAATCCATAACAGTAGATTTTACTATTTCTGCACAGGAAAGCAGGGCGTTTAATCTTAGTCCTTTGCTCCGGAGAGAGAGAAGGTCAGATAGGCTCCTGGCCGACTGCTCAGGCAGAAACTAGTAACCCGACTACGAACAAGACGCAAGCAATATGAACACCACAAGATGACATACGACGTACAACAGTAACAACAACCAATAAACGTCCATAGACATAAGGCGCACAACAGGTAACCACAAGCATTTAACGGCACATGGGGTTATGCACAGTACGAACACAAAAGGAAGAATCCATAGTAGTAGATTTTACTATTTCTACACAGGAAAGAAGGACATTTAATCTTAGTTCTCTGCTCCGGAGAGAGAGAAGGTCAGATAGGCTCCTGGCTGACTTCTCAGGCAGAAACTACTAATCTCTGTCAGGTGTGTCGCAAGAGTGGAAACCCTGCCTTTAAAGGGCTTGATACTCTTGATACGGCACTGGATTCCTTACACAGAAAAAATAATCACACACCCACCCTTACATGCTAGGCTACGTGGAGGTGTCTACATCCCGCTCGACACAAATAGACCAAGAAAAAACCTAAATCTCAACCACAAAGAAAAATGCTACACGATCATATCCAACACCATCACAAGAATTCCACGGTGCAAGAAAATTTGATTACGAAATCCGTCATAAAACGACATAGGTGCGAGCGCAAGAAAGTAACCTTCTTTTTAATTTAAGATGCAATGGTAATCCCCTTTTTCTCAAGGCACCATACATATCATCATTCATTGAAATCAATTACGTCGGTCAACACTTCTCCAAGGTTAGAAACAACTAACATCATGTAGGCTAACTAGAATAAATAACATTATATCTAAGACGTTTAGCACTGGAAACTAAATGCAACAGTTCTATCAAGGTGACTTAACCATGCCTTCGACAATTTTCCTCTCTCACTTGAATAAATACCTAAATTCTAGTTGGGCCATTTAATTTTAACCCAACTCAGTTTTAGCCCATTTACCTTCATTGAACCAATGCTAACTAAAGTAACTGGTTATATTGGGATTTATAAGGAGTTACGGTTAATATTCATTCATGCTATAGGAAAATATATATTTTTCTTCTTCCTTCGTTGAACTAAATTTGGCAGTAAAAATTTAAATGACCAAGGTCGAACTGATAATAAAATAACAATTTATAATAATAAGGAAAATGACATCCTGGAAGGTAAGGATTATGATAATTCTTTTATCACAATTCAATTATTAAACCAACAAATGACGAAATGTTAATAACAGAACAATAATAATAATAAGGATAATAACAACCTGGGAAGTAATGATTAGAATAATTCCTTTAAGTTGTTAGAATTCGAGTTTTAACCAACAATAACGAAATGATAAAAATAACGATTGACCATTAGCAAGGATAATAACCAACCGGTAAAGTAAGGATTATGATGTTTCTTTTTAAGCTGTCAGCATTCCATTTTTTTTTTTTTAAAGACCAACAATAACGAAATGATAAAATAACAATTTACCATTAGCAAGGATAATACCCAACCGGGAAGGTAATAATTATTATATATCTTTTAATCTGTCAGATTTCGATTTTCAACCCATAATAACGAAATAATAAAAATAAACATTTACCAGCCTGTATCCACATTAACCCCACAATGTTCTATGTTGCAATAACAGTCCCTCCACGGAATTATCATTCATTTAATATTAAACAAATTGCAAACGGTAGGTTAATAGTTTACTTCCCTGGATCTACGCTAACATTTCAATGCCTTAACTTACTAACACTTTTATGCAGAGTCAACTAAAACAGCGGCAGTGGAGGGCACACACCAGACTAAAAGGGCGACGAATGCGCATGCAAGAATCTCACCTCAACGGGCCGCGGTCAGAGAATCCCTGTCACCGTCGTACCTCACACAACTTGCAGAGGTAGGAAGGGGTAAAAGATCACAGTACAGAGGCGAAATAGCCTGCAACTTGACACGGTTTAGCAGGGGCAAACGTAAGGGTTGAACATCAATGCAGGGGTGGGTGGATCGGAGTTTATAGAATGACGAAAATGGTTTTAAACGCGTTCCATCCTCGCCATAGCTAGGATCGAAGTCCAGTGCAAGGACCAGACCCAAAAATTTCTTTATCTATCAATTTGCAATATACTAGCAGCTCGAACATTCATCTATTTTCTGACAGACCAATACCAGTTTGAAATTCCTTAACCATAAATGCCAATTTCGTACCAGTTCACGATTTGTCTATTTATTGCCAGAACAATTCAATTCAAATTGCGTTATCTACAATGCCCATGTTGTACCAGTTCGGAAATTTATTTATTTGTGGTAAGAACAATATTAGTTCGAATTTCTTTGTCTAAAATGCCAGTACTGTGCCAGTTCTCAGTTTATCTAAATATTGACATAACCATACTAGTTCGAGTTCCTTATCTAAAATGCCAATGCTGTGTCAGTTCGGAAATTTACCTATTTACTGTAGGAACGATAAAAGTTTGAAATTCTTTATCTAAGGCTGTCGGTACTGTACCAGTTTGCAATCTAGCTATTATTGATAGAGGAGAAGGGAACGAGTTTTAAAATCAAAGTTGCAAGGCAAAGTTATTACATCCAGGAAGGATACAGCGCGAAGAGTATGCAGAGGCATGAAGGTCCCAATCCCAGCAAGTAGAACCCCAAACATAACATCGGTCAAAGGATTATAGGCATTTAACGAAGGGCTTTAGGGTTATACAGAGTTCAGTCATTATTGTTGTGCAGACAAAACTTTCAGATAAAACTATTTCGGCAATCAACACAATTTGCAAAAAAAAACCTATCCCGATGATCAATCGTTGAGTCAATGCTTTTACAACACAAGAAAAATTAATTGCCGAATTAAATAAACATGCATTCTACTCCTACAACTAAATATCATACCATTTCCTTCTCGCCTGCCTCCAATGACTCCCGCGTTCCGAGCTATCCCGCTGGTGCTCCGTGCCGCTCCCGCTCGCCGACCGTCGAGACCTCACCGGTACCTCCCAACCAATCTCTAGGGGTACTCTGCTTCCCCCTTAGCCCCCCGAGCTGGAAAGGGGCGAGACAAGATCCAGAAGATAGTCTAGCTTCTCAGCTCGCCTCGCAAGGCTGAGCTACCACTCCAATCTGAGCTGAGAAAATCCCAACTCCTCACAAGCAATCAATCAAGCCACAATCTGGCAGGGTAACGTTATGCTCACCGTTCCTCCTCTTCTTCCTCATCTTCCCCTTCTTTTATAGAAATTTGAGACCCACCTACTTTCCCTAAATCACTATTAATTTAAGTTTTAATGACAATCCTCTAAAAATTCTCTGTTGTCCAAGTGTCACTCATCCCCCACGTTTCTCCAAAATTATTTTCTTAAAAAAAAATTAAAAGACTCATTTCCCTCACCCACCTAGATTCGCTCCTAAAATTACTCCTAGGTGTTCCTAGATCCCCTTACATGCTTTTAATAACTTTCCCTAAAATGAAGTTGCTAAATTTAGTTCATTTTAGAAAGTCCTTAATTGTTGTTTCCTTTTTGCTTTTTACCCTATGTCCCCTACTTTCCTTTATTATGTTTCCTTTATTACAAGTTTCCCTATTTCTATTATTTATTCCTTTTTTTTTTTTTTTAAACCAAAAAGATAAATGCGCTAATTAATCCTTTCATTATATTTTTAAATTCATAACTTTTATGCTCTCACACATTATTTAATTTTTTTTCCTTTTTACAATTAAAACCACGGATTTTAATTAATTTATCCCTCTCTTCACTTTACCCCCCCTAAATTTAAAAGACTTTAACTATTACTTAGGAGGGTTTTAGATTACGTCCTTATGTTTATTTTTGTAGGGTCTTTTTCTTAAGGCTAACAAAATTTTATCTT
>ML816242.1:48533-65841 GCA_009831015.1 Picea engelmannii | reverse complement strand
TTACAAGTTTTGTTTTTATTGTAAAGTGAAATTCTAAATAAAAAAAATACTTTTGTATGCCAGAAGTTGAAGAACTTGTGAAAATACAGTTTTTTTTGTCATAAAACAAGCAAAAGTGTTACCCAGCTTCATGATTTTACCCATAGTTAACTATCTGGCCAGATGTCTAGAATGGCAGTAGGTAAAGGTATAACATACACATCCAACAGGATTACTACAGCCACACGCTATTCCAGAATCGAAATGGGAGGTCATTTCGATGGATTTCATTGTTGGATTGCCATTGACGACAAGGAGACACGACTCGATTTTTGTGGTAGTCAAAACTCTGACGAAGAGTGCTCATTTTATTCCTGTACATACGACATATCAGGCACCTGACATAGCTAGAGTTTTCATTAGTGAGATTGTGATGCTGCATGGTGTACCTAAGGGAATTATATCTGATCGAGGATCGGTGTTTACTGGACAAATTTGGAGTAGTTTCCAACAATCCTTGGGAACCCAACTTAACTTTGGTATTGAATATCACCCTGAGACAGACAGGAAGACCGAACGAAAAAACCAAGTCTTGGAAGACATGTTGCACAAGTACGTGATGGACCAACAAAAGCGTTCGGAAGAATTCTTGTCACTAGTAGAATTCACTTATAACAACAGTTACCAAAGCACCATTAAGATGGCGCCCTTCGAGTTTCTTTATTTGTGACCATGTCAAGTTCCTTTGAGTCGGGATCGTCTTGAGGATAGGGTCCTGGTGGGACCGGAAGCGATCCAAGAAATGGAAGATTAAATGCAAACTATAAGACAAAGGATCAAGGAAGTGCAGGATCGGAAGAAGAGTTATGTCGATGTGCATCATGTCGACCGTAGTTACGATGTGGTGCTCGATTATTTTTGCAGCTGAAACCACATAAGAGTTCCATCAAGTTTGGAAAAAGGGGATAAATTATCTCCTAGGTTCGTGGGATCCTACAAGATTGTGGAAAAGAGAGGCTCGTGGCCTAATGACTAGCCTTGCCTGATGCTTGAGGCATATGCAAGATGTCTTTGATGTCTCTGTTTGAGACATTATGATTAATGATCTTACACATGTTTCGACTTGAGCACCTTGTAGGTGTCAGATGAGGGTGTGCTCACGGTTGAGTCGATCCGCATCCTGGATCATCACATTCGATAGCTATAGATTCAAATAGTAGGTGAGGTCAAGGTCTAGTGGGACAACTATAGTCCAAACCCGACGACCCCGGAGGATGCATATGATATGCGCCAAAAATTTCCATTTTTGTTGGATAGATAGACTTATGATACTGTGATACACATTATCTTGACACTTATATACTGTGAAACTTCGAGACAAAGTTTATACCAAGAGGGGGTGTATGTAACATCCTTCTCTTGCTCACACTGAGTGAACTTATTCTTGAGGACACTTGCGTGCAAGTGATCCAGATTATTATACTATTGGGCATTTGCTTATGATTATGAGGCATTATGGATTGATGACATGTTACTTTGTTGTATTGACACAGACATGTGCT
Source organism: Picea engelmannii (assembly GCA_009831015.1). Taxonomy (NCBI): domain Eukaryota; kingdom Viridiplantae; phylum Streptophyta; class Pinopsida; order Pinales; family Pinaceae; genus Picea; species Picea engelmannii. The sequence continues at coordinate 64,300 of ML816242.1, read as the reverse complement.
ATTGACTAGGTTTTCTTGAGTGTGCAGAATTTTGGACCTTGAGGATGCAGAGGCATTGATGAAACCCCTTTGACTCTAGATCGAGCCAGGGAGTGGAATATTGGGGTTTGATTGTTCTATGTATGACATATGTGCATATGATTATATGTTATGATTATGGATGTTATTCTGACATGATTCATTGATGATGCAGGCTGAAGATAGCTTGCCGACCAAACTCACATGTGGAGTAGAGGGGTCACGCACGACTACTAGAGATGTTGAGGGAGAGGTGTGGACAAAAGCCCTACCATAGCCTACTACCACTCTCATCATGGCTCGAACTGTACGTTAATGAATACCTCATTCGAGAAGACCCATGATGTCGTGAGGGAATACTGAATACAGATGCTCACGATGATTCTAGGGGGCACGCAATAAGGCAAGGGCCTTACTCCTTAGATGCCCTTAGTCTCCCACAAGATAACCTGGTAGAGTATTGACTCCAGGGGTTTTTTATGTCTACCAAGTCATTCAAGAGGCGAGTGGCACCCTTGGAGCACGTAATGCATCCTAAAGGGTACGTCGCACAAGAAAAGTGGAAAGAGGCGAGTGTCACCCTTGGAGCACGTAGTGCGTCCTGAAGGGCACGTCGCGCAAGGGAAATAGAATGCAGCGAGTGACACCCTTGGAGCACCTAGTGCATCCTGAAGGGCACGTCGTGTTGTTAACTATAAGAGAATAAAACTAGATGGCCTTAGAACAAATAATCTGATAAGAAAGATTTAAAAACAATTTCCCTAAAAAAATGTTGTCGAACCTCGAAAATTAAAATCTAGGTCTAAAGTAATACTTGTGGTAAAAAAAAATTAAAAATAATAATAATCATCATTAAACGTGTGACAAAAAGAAGGTAAGAAACTTGATTGAATTATCAAAATCAATTTAATGAGGGATTTAAAAATTTAAAAGGGAAATGATTGTTATGTTACACATGCTAATTAAAATTTATTAATTAAAAGAAAAAGGGGAAAAAGATAATTATCTACACTTACTAATTTGAGTTTTAGATGAAAAGGAAAGAGGGAAATTTAAAATAATTAGGAAACTAAGGGAAAAGGGGGAAACATAAAGAAAAAGGGAAACATATGGAAAAATAAGAATGACCAACTTTTCAAGGAATCTTACCATTAAGAACTTTCTAAATTGAACTCAACTAGTAAATTAGTAAGGGGGGAAGTCATTAAATTGTGTAAGGGAATATGGGGACACCTGGGAGTGATTCTAGGAATGCTTTTAGGTGGGTGAGGGAAATAGGAGTAATTAAATAATTAATGAAACTAATTTCTGTTGCAATGAAGGGGATGGGTGACACATGTATGGGGAGGTTTTTTCTTAATTAAATTATTGAACAATAAATTAAATGGGAATTTGGGAAAGAAGTGACTTAGAAATTCTATATAAAGGAGGGAGGAGGAGAAGGATGGATCTCTTCTGTAATGTGTAACGTTATGCTGCAGAATTTTAGACTTGACTGACTTATATTGTGGGAGTTGGGATACCCAACTCAGTGAGGAGTGGTAGCTCGGCCTTGTGAGGCGAGCTGGGAGCTAGTTGATCTCTCTTTCAGTGTGTGTGGCCCCTTTGTGGATCGAGGGGCTAAGGGGGAAGAAGAGTACCCCTAGCGTTGGCTGGGAGGTACCGATGAAGTCTTATTGGTCAGCAAGAGGGAGATGCACGGAGCGCATGGGACAACAACTCAGAGCGGACGACTTGGGCTATGGTACACTTACTTTTATTATGAATGGTAGATTATTATTATACCCTACGCTTTCATTTCTATATTTTTAATTGGGTAAAGAATATGTTTGAATTAGCATCTCAGTAGAGAACTTAAATTTTCCCCATAGCCTTAGCTCGTTGCTTGACTTGTTTCCCTTGGCATTCGATCCCTGAATGTCATGACTGTCCTTTGGTTTGTTGATTGTTGTGAAGAGTTGTGATTTTTACTTCGTCCTCATCCATAGTTTGTCAGTCCACACCTGAGCAGTCATCCAGGAGTCGAATCAACGATTGTCACTTCGGTGCACAAAGACCTATAGATTCTAATGCCCTTCTTTTCTATGCGTGGATCATGAGCGAATGATGATTTTGCCCAGTCGTTTATCCCTATTGATTTTTTTTGTTGACTAATAGTCATTGCACTTCTGGAAAATGATTACCCTACTCCTTGTTCATCTTCATTCCCTATGTTTTTCCTCTACACTTTAATTTAATTAAGAATGATTTTAGCCTATGTTCATCCTCCTGTTGACATCCCTTACCTTTTGTTTGGACTATGATTTTTTTCCTATGCATTTAATTTATTTGAAGGCAATTTTTCCCTGCACTTCTCTTACATCTGGCTTGTGTTCTCCCTCTGTGATATTTTTACCTTTACAGCAAAATTACCCTTGTGAAGTCAGTGATTATTTTTTTATTTGCTGCATTGGACATATTTAAGGTTTGACAGTTACCAAATGTCTGAGTTATTTTTTTACTCTGTCATTACCAACGATCGTGTATATGTTATTTGCTTGACTTTGATTTTTTTTATTTCAAAGCTAACAATTACAGTGAAGGACAATGAGATGCTCTTTGATTGATAAGGATATGTATGTGTCGGAGATCCTTATGTTTCCATATCCCAGTCGAATGGAAAAATGATTTAGTTATCCATGTCTTTGTTTTTATTTGGTTTCCCGCCAAATGGAAAAACGATTTAGTTATCCATGTTTGTGTTCTTGTTTGGTATCCAAGCCGAACGAAAAAAAAATTTAGTTATCCATGTATGTGTTTTTATTTGGTATCCTGCCCAATGGAAAAGCGATTTAGTTATCCATGTCTTTGTTCTTGTTTGGTATCCTAGCTAAATGGAAAAATGATTTAGTTATCCATGTCTGTGTTCTTGTTTGGTATCCTAGACGAATGGAAAAATGATTTAGTTAGCCATGTATGTGTTGTTATTTGGTATCCCGTTGAATGGAAAAACAATTTATTTATCCATGTATGTGTTCTTGTTTNAAAAAAAAAAAAAAAAAAAAAAACGATTTATTTATCCATGTCTGCATATTGTTGGTATCCTAGCAAAATGAAAAAAGGGATTTATGCATCCTGGTCTGCGTTTAAGTTTAATATCCAACAAAGAATGAAGACAAAACCTCCCTGTCTGCATTTTTATTTGATTTCCAGCGTTTCACCTAGCGATTTTGACTGCATGTATTATCTATTAACTGCAAATTTACCCATGCAATTTCTGCGATTCATGATAGCGAATCCAAGTGTTGTCCATTCTTGTAGGGTGAATGCTTAGGACGACGATCCTACCATTCCAAGAATGCGATTTTATTTATTTTATGATGGTTTTAACTGTCACTATTTAAAGCTGCATTATCAACTGATTTTATGGTCTACGTTGAGTACAAGATTAGGTAATGATTTCATTGATGACTGTGTCAGCTAGTGCTTGTGAAATTTTTTTATTGGACAATGAATCGGTTTTTATTTGTCATGTGAAAATTATAGCTTGATGTGTGTGTGCTTGAGATGGGTGAATGAAAAGCATTGGGAATAGATCTGACTAGGGTTGGTTCATTACTCTACGTTTTGGATAGTTGCTACACTCTACGTTACATTTTACATGCGATATGTTTATCTACATTTTCACTCTATTGTACTTATCACCCTTACACATGTTCACACTAATTCCATTATATGTTATATTATTTCCACCTACCACATCTCTAAATGACAAAAGATAATATATTTAACTTGGCAATTTTACGTAGTTTACTTACAGCCTTCTCACTGAATTTTGTTGGACAACCTGAATTTTGTTGTTGATTTTCTTATAACAATTTGATGATTTTCTTATTGGCGAACTCTAGCATATTCACTAATCATTATAAAACTTGTTTTGTGAACTCTTAGCTAGATAGTGAACTCATCCTGAGGATAATACTTATATCTGTTTCAGTTTCGTAATTAAAGGACGACAAGGTCATTAAAGGACTACTAAAATTTATATGTAAGGACAACAATTAAATTTATGTAGTTTTAGTTTTAAAGGATAGCAATAGATACTTATCTCATCTTGGGATTTGGATTACAGTTTCATCGCGCTGCGTGTGATAATATTAATATTTTACCATGTTCAGGTTAATTTTGTTGCGCAATAATTTGTAGCATCGTAAGATTGTCTTAGTCATATTGTTGACTTGTCAGTTGGGTACGAGGGTTTCTCGTCATGTGTTTGGATGGTTAAGTTGATCTCCTAGTGGTTGGATTATTCCTGAGTCTTTGGTCCAGATAGGTTAGGTTTCACCAGGGTTAATGTCATGCCTATCACCTGGGGATGACATGATTCCTGATGAGGGAATCATTGTGTGCCCTAAGGGATAGAGGCGAAGGATGACTTGGCTGGGTTCTGTGCTTTCCGTGTGGGTGTGGTTGATCATTGTAAGTTTTTATTAGTGCTTGAATTGTAGCGCCTTCATGCGTTGGGTTTGCATGCCCTTGAGGATATATTATTTTGTCGTTGAGGTCACTGTTTCGAGATGGGGATGTTGTCCCTTATCTTGTAGGCATGGTCATGTTTGTGTCGGGCGGGTAGTCTTTTCTCCTTGTTGTTTTACGCATGTTTTTCCCAGTTTCTCTTGCTTGTTTCCTGTTCTGCAGGTGTGGTGCTCGACGTCAGATGTGTTTTTTATCTTTAATCGTAGTTTTCCTCCTGTAAAAAGAAAAAAAAAATGCACTTTCTGCTTTGCTTGTAGTCGTAACGATGAGGTCATTACAACTATCTTCTATTTTTTTCATGACTACAAAAATGGTACAACTCTAAATAGAATCACATAGCCATAAGTGGACTTTCAATCATCATTACCACCATCCCAATTGAACTTGGTGAATTCAACTAGTTAATCTGATATTCGACAATAGTTGACACCAAAATGAGTGGTACCCTAGAGATAATGAACAATTCATTTGACTTCTTTCCACTATATTTCTTCATGGTCCTACATAGACCAAGAAACCACACTAACAACAAAGAAAATTCCAAGTTGACTATGAGTGAGAGAAATAAGAATGCCTACCAGTTGTCAGTAAAGTGTAGCATTAACTATGGGTGTTTGACAAGTTTTGGTAAGATTTGCTACATATTGGAAGGGAGTGGCATGGGGATTGCAATAAACCATTTCAAAATGATTCAAAATATCCATCACATATTTAGACTAAGAAATGAAAATGCCATCACATGGTGGTAATACTTGAATAACTAGAAAATAATGTAGAGTACCAATATTTGTCATGGCAAAGGAGTCAACAAGTTGTTTCTTCAATCTAAGTATGAGATCATTATTATTTCCAGTAATGAGTAATGCATTCACACATATAGAAAAAATCATGGTGTCTTCATTGGTGTTGAGTACATATGATATTTTGTTAGATTCATAACGTTTGAAATCAAGTTAGAGGAATAAATTATCGTTCTTAGCATATCAGGATGGGGGAGCCTACTTTAAACCATAAACTGACTTATTGAGTCTAAAAACTAAGTCAGAATATGTCACAAATATAGGTGGTTTTTCCATGAAAAGAGTTTAAAAACCAAGTCATAATATGTCATAAAGCCAAGTGGTTGTTCCATGAAAAATTCTTTAGACAAGTATCCATGAAGAAATGCACTCTTCACATCCATTTGATCCATTTTCCATCCAAAATGAGTAACAAGGGAAAGAATCGGTTGAACAAAGTTCAGCTTTGCGATAGGTTCAAATCTTTTAGTGTATTCTATGCCTTCTTGCTAAGAAAATCCCTTTTCAAAAAGGTGTTCTTTATAATGCTAAAAAACACCTTCAAAGGTAAATTTGGTCCTTTAAAATTATCGACGCTTCACAATGTTCTTTCCTTTTGATCGAGGAACTAGGTCCCAAGTGTGATTCTTCGATAAAGAATAAATTTATATCTCCACAGCCTACTCCCATTCATGGCGTCCTTCTACATCTGAGAAAGAAAAAAGATAAGAATTTTTAGTACATGATTTATCAAGGTAATGCTAACATGTTACTTCTAACTTCAAGTTTGTCATCCGAAAGAAGAATTCCTGACATCAACTCCAACAATTTCAATTTTCTTCGTAGCCCATTTGGGTAGACAAGAAATAGGTGAACTATAGTTTAATGCAATAGGTCGATAATAATTCATAGGGTCTTCATTCGATGTACCATTCGAAACAAAGAATGATAAACATGTCGAATCGGAGGTCGACGACCTAGTTGAAACAGGAACAAATTCCAGGTGTCTAGTTGAATGACTCAAATATCGAACAAGAGAACCAATGTCAGAGAAAACATCAAATAAATCATCTTGTAGAAATCCATAAGAGACATTCAACAAGTTAATTCCACAATAATTCTTATCAAACCATACATTTTATCTTATAATGATTTTTCATTTGACAGGATCAGATAGTCGACAGGCTTTCGACTCTTCAAAGTAGCCCATCATTATGCAATCACGACTCTTTGCATACAACTTCTTTGTACAATCATCAAAAACGTGATTTGAAGAAACACATCCAATTAAATGAAGGTGGTCGAATCAGGGCTTATTTCCACACCATCGTTTGACTGGAGTCATGGAAGGAACAACTCGAGTCGATATGTGATTGAGCATATATTTTTCACAATAAACCACTTCATCCCACAAGTGAGGAGGTAAATATTTAACATGCAAAGGACATATAGAAATTTCCAGTAGTATTTAGTTCTTTTATTCTACAATTCCATTCTACTGAGGTGTGTGAGGAACCGACCACTGCCAGTCAATATAAAATCAAACTAGGTATTCTTCAAAAGGTCAATTTACATACTCACGACCATTTTCTGATATAAATCACTTGATGGTTTGGCCACATTTCTTTTCTGAAAAGGATCTAAACTCCTTGAAATTTTGAAATACAAAGTTCTTGTTATTTATAAAATAAACACATGTAAAGTGAGAAAAAGAATCAATGAATTTTAAAATATACCTTGCACCTCCCAGAGAAGGTAGATTGATGCAACAAACATCATTTTGAACCATCTCTAGTAGGTTTTATGATCTCCATGCTTTTACAAAGTCAAATGGTTCCTAATTATGCTTTGGAAGAACACAACCCTTATAGAAACTAAACTAACTAATAGCATGGCGAGTGGTAAACTAGAAACTATTTTCTGACTTGTCATTTCATATAGAGTTTGAAAATTTAGGTGTCTCAGTCGCTCATGAAAAATTTGACTTCTCTCATTAATGTGCACAACAAGTGTACTTGGTTCAGTTTTATGTTCATTCGTGCCATATAATTTGTACAAACTATTTGTTGGGTCAATATTCTCATCGAAAATAATCGAATTTCCTTTCTTCAAATCACAAACATACAACTGATCTGGAAAAAAATCCACAATCTTACTTGTCTATGTTAACTGAGAAATAGAAAATATATTAGAACTAAGATTTGGAACATGATAGATGTCTGAAATATTCCCATGTCGATAGGAAACATCACCCTGACCAACATCATCTAGTGAAAAATAATTGACAACATAGATTTTCCTCTCCTTAGCTTCATCCAACCACTTGAACAAGGAGGAATCCTTATCCAAGTGATGATTGCACCCATAGTTAGCTACCCATTCGTTCTGTGTAGAATGAAATAGCAAGGGATGAGAATTTTTGACTTGGAAGGTGAAAGTATTAGTGTGTTGGTGTACAACAAACATGTCTCCTTCAACGTGTTTAACCTTCTCCTCTAAATCATCTCTCTTCTTAAAGAAGACTTTCTTCACATGTCTAGTATTTAAAACATGGATATTCATAGCACGTATTCTTTATTTGTAATAGGTCGTCCCAAATATAGGGATACAAACAATTCTTATATGGGGGGATTATAAATCCAAAGGTAGGTCTAAATCCCCAGTAAAATCTTTGAGAAAATGTTGGAAATGTGGTAAAGTTTGGAATTTTAAGAAAGATTACAAGTCTAATAAAGTTGATAAAGAAAAGGGATTTGATGATGCCTCTTCCAGAGAGGCGAAAACCTCCACAAAAGAAGGAGGTGATATTTACCTGGAATCTACAGGGACACATGCAGATCGTGATGTATGGTTGATAAAATCAGGTGCATTATTTCATACGATGCCTCATGAGGAGTGGTTCAGTGAATATGAAAAGTATTATGGTTTTTATTTCCTTGTAGGATATGACTTGACATCCAAAATCATGGGATGTGGAAGGGTTAAGTTGTTGTTTAAATATGAAAGGATTAGAAATCTCCCTCGAGTAATGCACATTCCATATTTGTAAGTAAGTTGGATGATGCAGTTGTGGATACTTTATTGGGAAAGGGTAGTTGAAAGATGGTATGAGGAGAAATGGTGTTGATGAGGGGAGTTCAATGTGGAACTCTGTACAAGTTATTGGGAAGAACTTATACTAATGGGTGTAATAGTTATATTATCCCTGAGAATAGAAATAAATAAGATATGATCCATATTGGCCCTACAAATAATACCATGTTGCGGCATCAAAGACTTGGACATAATAGATAAAAGGACCTTCAAACACTACAAGGTAAAGTTATGGTTGAACGAATGTCTAATTGCACCCTGGATTTTGATTTTTGTTAACATTGCATATATGGTAAATAGAATGGAGTAATATTCCATCTAGTGCTACAAGAGAAAAGGGGATCTTATATTTGGTACATAGTGATGTGTTTGAACCTGTTCCTATTCCATCACTAGGTAAATCTATGTATTATGAATCATTCAAAGATGTTTTCTCATGGAACATAGGGATTAATTTCCTTTGGAATAAATCTTAGGTATTTCATAAATTTAAATATTGTAAGGCTCTGGTAGAAAACCAGACAAATAATAACATAAATATGTTGACGGAAGATAATGGTGGATAATTCCGTGGGAATGAATTTGAAGAGTTCTATAAGAAGTGTGGTATAGAAAGGAAAATGACTACTCCATACACACCTCAACAAAATGTAGTTGTAGAAAGGGTGAACAAGATGTTTATGGAAAAAACAAGGAGCATGCTCAATGGTCCTGTGTTAGGACAATAATTATGGGTAGAGGTAGTGGGAATTTCATGTTACATGGTAAATAGATCATCATCATTGGTGTTGGTGGACAAAACTCCGCATGAGGTATGGACTGGTAAGAAACCCTCTCTTAAATATCTAGAGTGTTTGGTTGTGATGCTTATGTACATGTTCCAAAGGAAAATAGAAGTAAGTTAGATAATAAAGATGAAAAGTCTGTCTTTATTGGTTATAAATATGGTATGAAAGGTTATAAGCTTTGGAACCAAGAAACTAAGAATATTTTTTATAGTCAGGATGTTGTTTTTAGAGAGGTTAAATATGTTACAAAATAGGAATTCCTACCAAGGAAAGAAGAACTTGAGAAGAAAATATAGTTTTATATGGATGATGAACAATATGAATCGATGGAAGAGCATGAATAACAATATTAAGAACCTCATAATATATTTTTTTTTCACCTTGGCGGCTCTCTCCCACAGGCCGCGCTCCTGGTTCTCCCGTAGGCCACCAATCTGGTGCCTCCTGCCCTCCTCCGCCCTCCTTCGTAGAAGTTGCAGAAGCTCCAATGGCAGCTCCCTCATCTCCAATGCATGGTGGCACCTCTCCAGGTAAAGCCGCGGTAATGGCTGCGGGCCTACCTCCCTCGGTTGCGACCTCCACGTCCAGGCCGACCTCTCTTGCAGTTGCTTCTCCTGGTGCTCCGTCGGCAGCAACCTCAGATTTTCCCCCTCTGGTGCTAGCCCTCTCCTTTAAAGAGGTGGCTTCGCGCCGAGGGTCTCTCTCTGGTCTCCATGCATTGGACCCAGAGTCTGCTTCTCGTCATTCTCGCCCCTTCGGGCTGCATGCAATAGTTCCTGAAGCTCCGACAGTTTCCATTCCAATGCCGCAGGAAGCCTTAACTCATGCTCGCCATTACAGCAAGCATGCTTTAGTTTGTAGGTTTAATGGGTTTTGGCCCTCTCTTCCAGATCTACTCTCTTGGTTCTCCTCTAAATGGTACCCGTTCTTAGATGGAGAAGTCATTACTTGCCCCTGTGCAAAAGGGTTTTTTGTGGTAGTTTTCGATTCTACAAGCGACAGAGACAAGGTTTTTAACTCCGGGCCATGGTTCTGGGGTAGAGAAGGCCTTTCCATGCAACTTTGGACCCCTTCCTTCGACCCCTCCACAGATTGTATCTCTTCAGCCCCAGTCTAGGTGAGACTTCTTTATTTTCCCCTGCATTTATGGGGGGATGATTCTCTTCATTCTATTGGCAATGGCCTCGGCAAGTTCCTCTGCAAAAGTCTGGACTCCAAGCCAGCCCGCTCCACCTTCGCCCGAATCTGTGTTTAAATGGATTTCTCCAAAGGTTTCCTAGCTGAAATTATTCTCCAAGGCAAGGACTACTCAAGGACCCAAAAACTCCACTATGAGAATCTCAGTTTCAGGTGTAGGAACTCCTTCGAAACGGGACACTTAGCTCGTAACTATGGGAAACCACCTAGGAAAAAAAGGTCGTCCAATCCCACCTGGTGGACGGAGGTGTCAAAGGAACCGCGATCTGAAAGCAAGACCCTGGAAGCGGCAGAAGAAGCAGAAGCTGAAGCCGAAATTAAATCCCCTACTAAGGGGGAAGCAAAAGATACTCCCAAGTCGCCCACCCAGCAAGAACCCCTAACCGCAAGCTAGGAAGACTTAGCTGATAAGGAAGACCCTTTACGCAAGACAGAAAGCCAATCCACGGACCAGAGCAATGAATGGAAAATGGTGTCAAAGAAGAAAAAAAACTTCCAACCTAGAAGTGATGTAATGACGTGAAGTCATTCAGGCTCGCTGAAATAATCTTTGTGTCCACAAGTTAGTACTGAGTTAGGATCTTTAGGCATATGTTTTCCAGTCTACATGAAAATCTCTATCGATGTATTGAACCCTAGTGGCATGTCCACTGTTATTAATACAAAGCTCCATTAACCGTTTCTGTCAAAATAAAACAACATTAAGAACCTCATACTCTAGTATTTAGGCTATCAATGAGATAAAGAAGGAAACCAAAAAGGTATAGTCCATCAGATTTTCGTGATAAGTTTTCTCTATCTATTACTGATGATGATCCCAAAACTATCAGGGAATCAGTCAATTCATAGGATAGTAAACACTAGAAGAATGACACAATTGAAGAGATGGATGCCTTGGATAAGAATGAGGCATGGGATGTATTTGAGTTTCCAACTGGAAGAAAAGACATTAGAAAAAAATGGGTGTTTAAGAATGTTAGGGACCTAACCCCTCACGTAGGTAGAATAATATATCTCCATGTAATAAAGGTCAATATTAATAAGGCCTAGAAATAAGGAATAATAATTCCAATGTAAGAAGACCTAATAAAATATTCTGCTTCTAGAAGGATCTTCCTCTAGATGGTTCTTTTGATAGACATATTTATTATAAATAGGAGTCGAGGGTATGCGAACTTTTGTCTTGCGTAATATTGTAAAAGAGATCTACTCTGCTGGAGGTTTCACCCTCGAAGAGGCAAGTGAACGTTTCTCTCAGTAATCAAAGTTCTCTTTCTGGTGTTATTCTGGTATCATTTTGGTATTATTGTGGTATGTTTCTTGTTATATTGTTGTTCATCTGCCATTTCTAGCTATTTATTTGTGTTCTGCATACTTTTTGTATATGGAATATTACAAGTGGTATCAGAGCACCTTCCTCGGCAGAAAATTGTGGGTTAACTTTTTTTCAGGGTACAGATGTATTCCAACGTCTTTAAGCTACACAGATATGTCATTACGCACAAAAACCCACGGTCGGGGATTCATACACGCAATAAATACAAGGGGTACTTAAGCGTACAATTGTTGTCCACGCTTGTAACCCCTGTTGGTACCCCTTTGAGCAGTAGTGCATCAAAAAACACATGTATACGGATCATCCTAGATCTCCTAAATCCCTCCATAGATAAACTGATTGGTCGCCTAGCTATTATAGTGCCACCGAGAAAAACACTCAGGAAGATACTCTCTAGTATTTGGGTAGTCGGGTAGTACGGCTAAGGGCATGGTCTAGCCTCCTTAGTTGGTGCCTTGAGATATTGGTCCGAGTACTATTATTGGACCCCATGTTGGACAACTGAGAGGGGGGGTGAATCAGTTGTTACCGTGCTTAAACAATTATGCTTCTTTTAAAATCTTTACAAGGCACTCAATGATGATCACAATAATGCAGGGAAATAAACAAAGGCACATTCAACATCAGTCACATATATGAGAAAGACAGAGATAGATAATTCCCGAGGAAACCCATACAGGGTAAAAACCTATTTTTCTTTATATGATAAGTATTATCTACATTCTTTACATTATCATACATGTGAGCACCAACTCATTGTGAGGCTACAACCTCTGTTTTTGCAAGCTACAACTTGATGAGAGCACCAACTCTCTATTTTCTCTAGCACCCACTAGAAGGAAGCACCAACCCCCTGGTTTCTCTAGCACCAACTAGAAGGAAGCACCAACTCCCTAGTTTCTCTAGCACCAACTAGAAGGAAGCACCAACTCCCTACGTTCAAGCAGCCACTTGAACCTTTGAGGACACCAGTCCTCCCTAGCACCTCCCAACCACCCTGGTATATAGATTCCTTGTTACTAAGACTTATTACAGTGATATAAAGTTATTCAATGGCTTACCAGCCTTGTCGTTGTTCTGTTACGCTACTCTTCTCTGTCTGCATCAGTGTCTTCTGCACGCTCCTTGCACGTTATGTTCTTCTGCCTTTTATACTCTCTACACCATATCCCTTCAATGCAACCTTCCTCTACTGTGCATTTCTGCTACTGCGCTCTGCCTCCTTGCTCACACTTGAATCCTTCCCATGACAACAACCCCATCTCTTCTTTGTTCCACCTTCTTATAGTCCCTGTGCTCCTTGTGCATGCAATATTTCCATGCCTCTGCATGCTCACACCCCACAAATATCCTCCACATCTCGAGTGATTTCCCTTATCATGATCGTGACTCTTCATCTTCTTTGGTGGTTTTCTCCATGCGTTCAACATCACTAGGTGTTTTGTCTAGATTTCTCAGCCTCTCTGGCAGTTTGAGACTCTTCGTCTTCTCTGTGACAGTCGAGCTCACCTTATCTGTTCCAGTTACAGGCCTCAATACACATCCAGCTGTCAATCGCCTCCACGAACATATTCATCCCTCTTGAAGATTCCCAAAGACTCTTCACCTCCTCTGTCAATCATCCCTAAGTGTCTTCGAGTCCTCTAGCAGAAACCATCAGTGGTTTCTGGCAGTTACACTATGTCATGCTACAGTAGCCCTCTGATCTTATTCAAATTCACCTGCATCGTTGGATTTATTCCACGGGATCTTGCATTCATTTCGGCGTTTTGTCATTCGGCAATTCGGCATTCGTGTGACCACGCATCTCGACATCCCTAGTTGCAATCCCGAAATTCCAAGGCGGAGCTTATATGCACTAGCTCCTTCCTCTATATGGTCGTGGCCATGACCAAGTGCGCTTGTCCATAAGGTGCTTTTCGTGATTTCGTAATTTGGCATTTCGGGACTCCTGATGTTGAAAGTCTGACTTCTCCATCTCCTGGTAACCGAATTCCCAGTCTCCAATACATCGAAAAGGGAGTCGGATAAATGGTCCAGAATCTCTTCGAACCAACGGCTTAGATCATTTCGCGATTTCGCATATCGTGATTTCGACATTGCTGTGGTGAATGTTCTTGATGCTTCCAACTCTCGATCTGTAAAACTCCGAAAGGGAGTCGGATCAACAGTCCACATAACCCCTTGAGATGGACGGTTGACGGGATTTTGGCATTTCGCATTTCGCGATTTCGGGACTCCTGTGGATAATATTCTTTGACATATCCAACTCTCGATCTGCGAAACTCTGAAATGGACTGGGATCAACGGTCCAGATTCAACCTTGATCTGACGGCTCAGATAAAGTCGCGATTTCGCATATTGCGATTTCGAGATTCCTATGGTTGATATTCCTTGACATCTCCAACTCTCGATCTGCGAAACTCCGAAATGGACTGGGATCAACGGTCCAGATCAAACCTTGATCTGACGGCTCAGATTAAGTCGCGATTTCACATATCACGATTTCAATAGGTTAGGGAACCCCGTTCATTTGACTCTCCAATCAGTGAAATGACGATCTTTCCCCACGTGTCCTGCCTGAAGATGGACGGTCCTCCTTCTTTCGGGATTTTGTGAGCCCTCTACTCCTTGCACTTTAAAGAACGTGCAGGTTCTCCTTGATCCAACGATGGTCGGATCTCACACTTGGATCTAACACCTGAGATTTGTCCTCCTCTTCAACGCGCTCTTCTTGTCTACATTGAGATCTAATAGCCATCGAGAATTCTGAATTGTTGATCCAACGATCACGGTTGCTGCTCTTCCCCGATTATCACTGCGCTACTGATCATCATTGTTGTATTCAAGCCATCATCGCTGCTATACTTGCCATCAATGACAAGCATATGCTGCCTGTAAAACATTCCAACAATCTCCCCCTTTGTCATTGATGGAAACTAAGGCACCCAAATTCTTTTCTCCCCCTTTGACATCAATGTCAAAGAAGAGACATGCTCCCCCTGAGCTATTGTAGTGATTTTAGGAGGCATTAGATATTCAAACAATACAAAACTCCCCCTAACAAGATGGACTCTTTTAGGTGTGAAACGAAATGACACCCAACTTTTGTCTGAGATATTCAAAAGGTGTCTTGGCTAGGGGTTTAGTAAAGATGTCTGCAATTTGTTCTATAGTGGGAATGTAATGGCCCTGAACAATCTGATTGGTGACCTGCTCTCTCAGAAAATGATATTTTATGGGAATATGCTTGGTATTGGAGTGGAATACAGGATTTTTAGACACACTGATGGCACTAGTGTTATCACAATGAATTGGGATCGGTGCAGTGTATTTTACCTCTAAGTCTGCAAGTGTCTGAATCATCCATAATACCTGAGTGCAACAGGTAGCAGCAGCAATGTACACTGCCTTTGTGGTTGATAAAGAAATGGAACCTTGCTTTTTACTAAGCCAGGCTACTAAGGAGTCACCCAGGAAGAATGCTCCTCCACTGGTGCTTTTTCTCTCATCAACACAGTTTGCCCAATCTACATCTGAATAAGCAGTCAACTGAAGATTTTGATTTCTGGGATACCACTGACCATAAGTCATTGTTTCTTTTAAATAACTGAAAATCCTTTTGACAACTTGCAAATGACTCTGTTTGGGTGCAGCCTAATATCTTCCTACCATTCCTACAACATGCATTATGTCTGGGCGAGATGTTGTGATGTACAATAGGCTTCCTATCATTGATTGATATGAGCTTTGATCAACATCAGGTGAATCATCATCCTTTCTTAATTTACATCCAGTTACCATAGGTGTACCCATAGGTTTAGAATCTTCCATTTGAAACCTTTTCATTATTTCTCTTAGATATTTTTCTTGAGAAATGAACATCCCTTCAGGCCTCTGAGTAATTTGCAAACCAAGAAAAAATGACAGTTCTCCTATCATAGACATTTCAAATTCAGACTCCATGGCAGAAGAAAACCATTGTACCAGTGAATCCTTATTACATCCAAAGATGATGTCATCTACATAGACTAGTACGAT
>ML816242.1:31539-45343 GCA_009831015.1 Picea engelmannii | reverse complement strand
GTGGGTTTATCTTTAACTATTCTCATTTCATATGCAGTCAATGTTCCTAGAAGTTGATCAAACTACAAGGTTTTTAGATCATTAAGTTCTTCTATAGAAGAGACCTTCGGGTTGAACCTATCTGGGAGAGATCTCAAGATTTTATGAACTAAAAAAGGTTCCCCAATTGTTTCACCAAGTGCCTTCATTGCATTTACCATTTCTTCTACCCTCAGAAAGTATTTTCCAACAGTTTCATCTCCCTTCATCTTCAGTTGTTCAAACTGTATTTTGTAGGTTTGAAGCCTTGCATCCTTTACCTTCTCATTACCCTCATAACTGCTAATGAGTTTGTCCACATTTCTTTGGTAGTTCCTAGGTGCATAACTTTTACGAATTCTGCTTCTGCAAGCCCACTCAAGATAGCATTCATAGCCTTAGCATTGAAGCTAAATTCTAGTTTGTCATCCTTATTAGCTAGCGCAACTGGCTTTACATAACCAACATCTACCACATCCCAGACATCTGCACCTAAAGCCATTATATAGGTTCTCATTCTAACTTTCCAGAAAGCAAAGTTTGTTCCATTGAACATAGGGGCCTTATTGGCTGAATTTCCTTCATGGCTTGACATGTTTAAGCTCTAGGATCTACCCTTAGATAAAAGGGGCCGGCTCTGATACCAATTGTTGGACAACTGAGAGGGGGGGTGAATCAGTAGTTACCGTGCTTAAACAATTATGCTTCTTTTAAAATCTTTACAAGGCACTCATCGATGATCACAATAATGCAGGGAAATAAACAAAGGCACATTCAGCATCAGTCACATATATGAGAAAGACAGAGACAGATAATTCCCGAGGAAACCCATACAGGGTAAAAAACTCTTTTTCTATATATGATAAGTATTATCTACATTCTTTACATTATCATACATGTGAGCACCAACTCATTGTGAGGCTACAACCTCTATTTTTGCAAGCTGCAACTTGCTAAGAGCACCAACTCTCTATTTTCTCTAGCACCCACTAGAAGGATGCACTAACCCCCTGGTTTCTCTAGCACCAACTAGAAGGAAGCACCAACTCCCTAGTTTCTCTAGCAGCAACTAGAAGAAAGCACGAACTCCCTACGTTCAAGCACCCACTTGAACCTTTGAGGACACCAGTCCTCCCTAGCACCTCCCGACCACCCTAGTATATAGATTCCTTGTTACTAAAACTTATTACAGTGATATAAAGTTATTAAATGGCTTACCATCCTTGTCACTATTCTGTTACACTCCTCTGCTCTGTCTGCATCAGTGTCTTCTGCACGCTCCTTGCACTTTCTGTTCTTCTTCCTTTTATACTCTCTGCACCATATCCCTTCAATGCAACCTTCCTCTGTTGTGCATTTCTTCTCCTGCACTCTGCCTCCTTGCTCACACTTGAATCCTTCCCACGACAACAACCCCATCTCTTCTTTGTTCCACCTTCTTATAGTCCTTGTGCTCCTTATGCATGCAATATTTCCATGCCTCTGCATGCTCACACCCCACAAATCTCCTCCACATATCAAGTTCTTTCCCTCATCATGATCGTGACTCTTTAGCTTCTTTGGCGGTTTTCTCCACGCGTTCAACATCACTGGGTGTTCTGTCTAGATTTCTCAGCCTCTCTGGAAGTTTGAGACTCTTCGTCTTCTTTGTGACAGTCGAGCTCACCTTCTCTATTCCAGTTACAGGCCTCAATGCACATCCAGCTGTCAATCGCCTCCATGAACATCTTCATCCCTCTTGAAGATTCCCAAAGACTCTTCACCTCCTCTGTCAATCATCCCTAAGTGTCTTCGAGTCCTCTGGCATAAACAATCAGTGGTTTCTGGCAGTTACACTGTGCCGTGCTACAGTAGCCCTCCGATCTTGTTCAAATTCACCTGCATTGTTGGATTGATTCCATGGGATCTTGCATTCATTTTGACATTTCGGCATTCGACAATTCAGCATTCGTGTGACCATGCATCTCAACATTCCCAGTTGTGATCCCTGAAATTCCAAGGCGGAGCTTATCTGCACTAGCTCCTTCCTCTATATGACCGTGGCCATGACCAGCCGCGCTTGTCCATAAGGTGCGTTTCGCGATTTCGAAATTCGGCATTTCGGGACTCCTGATGTTGAAATTCTCTGACTTCTCCATCTCCCGGTAACCGAATTCCCGGTCTCCAATACATCGAAAAGGGAGTCAGATCAATGGTCCAGAATCTCTTCGAACCAACGGCTCAGATCATTTCACGATTTCGCATATCACGATTTCGACATTCCTGTGGTGAATGTTCTTGATGCTTCCAACTCTCGATCCGCGAAGATCTGAAAGGGAGTCAGATCAACGGTCCACATAACCCCCTGAGATGGATGGTTGACGGGATTTCGGCGTTTCGCATTTCGCGATTTCGGGACTCCTGTGGATAATATTCTTTGACATCTCCAACTCTCGATCCGTGAAACTCCGAAATGGACGGGGATCAACAGTCCAGATTCAACCTTGATCTGACGGCTCAGATAAAGTCATAATTTCGTATATCGCGATTTCGAGATTCCTGTGGTTGATATTCCTTGACATCTCCAACTCTCGATCTCTGAAACTCTGAAATGGAATGGGATCAACGGTCCAAATAAAACCTTGATCTGACGGCTCATATTAAGTCGCGATTTCAAGAGGTTAGGGAACCTCGTTCCTTTGACTCTCCAGTCAGCGAAATGACGATCTTTCCCCACGTGTCCTGCATGAAGATGGACGGTCCTCCTTCTTTCGGGATTTTGTGAGCCCGCTACTCCTTGCACTTTAAAGAACGTGCAGGTTCTCCTTGATCCAACGATGGTCGGATCCCACGCTTGGATCTAACGTCTGAGATCTGTCCTCCTCTTCAACACGCTCTTCTTGTCTACATTGAGATTTGACAGCCATCGAGAATTCTAAATTGTTGATCCAACGATCATGGTTGTTGCTCTTCCCCGATTATCCCTGCATTGTTGATCATCGCTGCTGTACTCAAGCCATCATCGTTGTTGTACTTGCCATCAATGACAAGCATACGCTGCCTGTAAAACATGCCAACACCCCACACGTATATCAGAGAGCTATAGCACAGGGAAAAACTTATCTGTAGAACCCTAGAATACCTAACCCTTGGGATGGAAAGAGAAACATAACAGACAATATCTATTGCAGCGCAAATATGTATCATGCATTCAAGTTCCAAAATTACTACACATTTCTTCTTGTTAGGCATTTGGGCATTTCATCACTACAATATTCTTAAGATCGGAGTATAACTTCGCAGGAGTAAATAAATAAATAAAAGTATGGATCATGTTGGCACCATTATTTGAGACCTATTCCATTGGACTTCTCTCTTCTCCCTTATTTCAGTCATCCCTATCATTTTTCAGTAAAAAAATAAATTGTGACCCGAACCCCCTTCCAACACCCTTATTTGGGCTTTACCCCATTGGATTCAACTCGTCTCCCTGATCGTTGTGATAAACTTCACCCATAACCCATTTTCTGTGTGGTCCCACCCACCCCTTTTCATGTTCCCTCATCATCATGGTCCAAACCCATAGCTAAGACTTGAAATCTCTCTTCACTACCTTGCACTCTAATTTCATAGAAACCCAACAACAAGTGTGACAACTCAGTGCCAATATTTCCACCATCAATCAAAAGATGCATTACTCCATCGTCGCCTCAATAGCGGAACTTGAACAAGAGCTCAAACAAGACATTACTACCCATATTGAATATGTTTCTATGAAGATCTATGCCAAGCTGCATATCATTGCAGATCTTCCCCTATCTGACCCACCTTTGCATACCGAAGGTGAAACTTCCTCTCATTCCCAAAAT
This sequence comes from Picea engelmannii, assembly GCA_009831015.1. NCBI lineage: Eukaryota > Viridiplantae > Streptophyta > Pinopsida > Pinales > Pinaceae > Picea > Picea engelmannii. The sequence goes on along the minus strand of ML816242.1, from coordinate 41,477 downwards.
TTTCAGCCCCATCACTTTCAGCGTGACCTATGATTTCCTCCTATGGATGTGATCAAATTTGAAGGATCAGACTAGCTGGGTAACTCAAATGGAACGGTATTTCTCTTTGTATGGCATTATAGATGATTTGGACAAACTCTGGTATGGTGTTCTCCATCTAGATCAAGAGCGCTGGCAATGGTGGAAATGGAGAAAAAAATCTCGCCAAGGGTATGTGGCTTGGACACACGTTGTGGCAGAGCTTTATGAATGATTTGACACTGACACCAACTATTTAGGTCATTTGACAAAGTTGAAACAATCTGGCATAGTCGAAGACTTTATAACTGCTTTTGAGCGACTAGATTTTCGGACATAGGGCATGTTTGATGATTTTTTCTGAGAATGTTTTATCAGTGGCCTCAAGGATGAGATTAGTGCTCATGTCCTCATGGCTTAGCGTCAGATTTGGGTGGACGCTAATAAAAGAGCTAAGGAAGCACAACAGGTTGTTTCTTATCAAAACAACAAACCCTCCTTTATTCCTCACACTAAATGAGTCACTCCCACTCCTCTTTATACTCCACTAAAGATCCATAAATTGACCAAGGCCGAAATGTACGAACGCCAACTCAAAGGCCTTTGTTTTAATTTTGATGACAAGTATTTTTCGGGACACAACTGTAAGGAACAAAATATTTTTATGGCCATATCAGAGGACGTTTCAGAAGATAATGTTGAGGCTCCTCTTGTGTCTGTGTCACCTGAACCCACTGAAATAAACGCCTCAGAGCCTCCCAAAGTAGAACCGGTTATTTCCATAAATTCTCTCACTAGCTTCTCTACTCCCCAAACCCTTAAGCTAATTGGTTACATCAAGCATATGAAGGTCATCATTCTTGTTGATAGTGGAAGCACCCATAAGTTTATTCATCTCCGCATTGCCCAAGAAACTAATTTCTATATCTTTGCATTTAACAATTTCCAAATCAAGATTGCCAATGGTGGGTCCATGAAATGTGGAGGGCATTTTGAAAATGTGTGTCTCCAAATTGGCGACTACCATCTGATATCTCATATGTCTTCTATCGACATGGGTGGTTGTGACATTGTGTTGGGTGCAAAATGGCTAAGGACTTTAGGTCCCATTCTCATGGATTTTAAGGAATTAAACATGAAATTCGACCAGGAGGGCCAATAATATAAGTTCCAAGGCATCACCATCAGTTCCCCGGAGATCATTAGTTCCCATTGCATGGAAAACCTTCTCAAAAAAGGTCATTATGGAATTATTTCCCATCTCCATGCCATACAATCCACTGAGATACCCTTTGTGCCACAGGACCTCCAATCCATCCTATCTAAACATCAAGTGGTTTTTTCCACTCCCAAGGGACTCCCTCCTTCCTGTGGTGTTCATGATCATTCCATTCCCCTTGTCCCAAGAATCCTTCCTCCCAATATCCATCCTTATCGTCACCCTTTTTCCCAAAAAAATAAAATTGAGAAAATGGTTCAAGAACTGCTCAACGCAAGTCTTATCCTCCATAGTACGAGCCCCTACTCTTCTCCTGTGGTCATGGTCCTTAAGAAAGAATTTTCTTGGCGCATGTGTCCTGAATTCCACACCCTAAAAACCTCACCATTAAAGACAAATTTCCCATTCCTGTCATTGATGACCTCTTGGACGAATTGAGTGGCGCCCAGTTCTTTACTAAACTTGATCTTTGTTCGCGCTATCACCAGATCCGTATGAAAAAGGTAGACATTCCTAAGACTTACTTTATAACTCATGAGGGCCACTATGAGTTTTTGGTCATTCCCTTTGGCTTGTGTAATGCTCCCTCCACTTTCCAAATCCTCATGAATCATGTCTTTTGTCCTTTTATCCATCATTTTGTGTTAGTTTTCTTTGATGATATCCTCATCTATTGCAAAACCTGGACAAACATCTTGCTCATGTGGATCTATTTTTCCATCTACTCTCTTAGCACCAACTTTTCTTGAAACAATCTAAATGTTCTTTTGGTGCCTCAAAAGTCGAGTACTTGGGTCATCTTGTGGGAAAGGCCGACGTCAGGGTGGATCCTGGAAAGATTGAAGCTATGCAATGTTGGCCTCACCCAAAGAATCTCAAAAGATTGTGGGGATTTATGGGTTTAACAGGTTATTATCGCAAGTTTGTTAATAATTATGGAAGGATTGTGGCACCTCTCACTGCACTCCTTAAAAATAATTATTTCACTTGGACTCCAGCACTTGCTCAGGATTTTTAAACCTTGAATATGGCCATGTGCACCACTCCAGTCATGGCCCTTTATGATTTAACAAAGACCTTTGTCCTAGAATGTGATGCTTCCGGAAAAGGAATGGGCTCTTTCCTTATGAAAAAGGGTCGGAATTTGGCCTTTACCAGCAAACGAATTACCGAGATAAATTTGGGCAAATTAATATATGAAAAGGAAATGTTGGCTATTCTGCATGTCGTGGATTTTTGGTGCCCTTATCTATTGGTGAAATGCTTCCAAATTAAGACAGATCATCAAAGCCTTAAGTATTTTCTGGAACAACACCTTTCCTCCCCCGCACAACAAAAATCAGTGACTAAGCTCTTTGGATATGATTATGAGATCATTTACAAGAAAGTAAAACACAATGTGGTTGTTGATGCAATTTTCCGAAAATATGAAGATGAAGGGTCCCTTTTTTCTATCTCTTTCATTATCCCAAATTTTCTCCAAGTTGGTCGCCAGGAATGGCTACATGATCCCAACAGTTCGCATCTAATACAACAATTGCAGTCCAATTCTCCAGTTTCCCAAGGTTACTATTGGATCAATTAGGATCTTTGATACAAAGGCTATTTGTATCTAAGTAAACAGTCAAAACTTAAATCCATGGTACTTTTTGGGCTTCATGCTACACCCACAGCTGGGCACTTCGGGTTTACCAAAACCTCTGATCGGGTCAAAAGTTATTTTTTCTGGGATGGTATGAAACATGACATTTGTAATTTTGTGGCTGAATGTGATGTGTGTCAATCCGACAAGGGAGAAACAGTCAAATCTTCGGGCACACTCCAACTGCTTCCGATTCCACTTACTATTTGGTGGGATATCTCTATGGAGTTTAATGAAGGATTACCTAAATCATGCAATAAATCAGTCATTATGGTGGTAGTTGATTGTCTTTCCAAGTATGCTCATTTTTTTTCTCTTCAACACCCATTTACAACATCCATTGTGGATCAACCTTTCATGAATCAGGTCTTCAAGCTTCATGGCATGCTTCATTCTATTGTTTCTAATCGTGACCCAACTTTCACCAACAATTTTTGGCAAGATCTGTTCAAGCTACAAGGCACCCAATTTCATCTCAGCACAACTTATCATCCCCAGTCTGATGGCCAAACTTAATTTGTCAAAAAATGTTTGGAAACATATTTGTGGTGTTTTGCATCAGAAACGCAACATCAGTGGGCTCAATGGTTACCACTAGTTGAATGGTGGTACAACACTTCATACCATACAACTACCCGCGTGACTCCTTTTGAAGTGGTATATGGACAAAATTCAACTTCAGTTCTCTCATATTTTTCAGGTGTCTTGAAGGTCCAGGCGGTTGACCAAACACTTACAGTTCGAGAGGCTATTTTCTGTACCCCCAAAGAAAATTTGGTCATGACCCAGAATCACATGAAGAAAAAAGCAGATCAAGGTCACTTTGAACGTCAATTTGCAGAAGGGGATCAAGTGTTTCTTCGACTGCAACCTTACAAGCAAAATTCCCTCAACGATGACCAGTGTAAGAAACTGGCACCAAAAGTTTATGGTCCTTATATGGTACTTAAGCATGTGGGACAGGTGGCCTATCAATTAGCTTTTCCCAGTCATTCTAAGATCCATCCTTTTTTTCATGTTTCCTGCTTAAAGAAGGTGATTGGAACTAAGTGCCAAACCCAAACCACCCTTCCCGAGTAGGACAAAGAAGGCTCCATTTGGCTATAGCCACAAGCAGTTTTGGACCAGTGTGAGTGTCATTTGCATCAATGAAGCATCAAGGAAGTGTTAGTCCAGTGGAAAGATACAACTCTAGCAGATGCCACTTGGGAACTAGCTACCATTCTGCAACAATTTCCCCATCTCAAGCCTTAAGGTCAAGGTTGTTTTTAAGGTGGAGGGCATGTTAGGGACCTAACCCCTCACATAGGTAGAATAATATATTCCCATGTAATAAAGGTCAATATTAATAAGGCCTAGAAATAATGAAGAATAAGTCCAATGTAAGAAGACCTAATAGAATCTTCTGCTTCTAGAAAGATCTTCCTCTAAATGGTTCTTTTGATAGACATATTTAGTATAAATAGAAGTCGAGGGTATGAGAAATTTTGTCTTGGATATTATTGTAAAAGATCTATTCTCTGTTGGAGGTTTCCCCCTCGAAGAGGAAAGTGAACATTTCTCTCAATACTCAAAGTGCTCTTTCTGGTGTTATTCTGGTATCATTTTGGTATTATTGTGGTATTTTTCCGGTTATATTGTTGTTCATCTGCCATTTCTAGCTATTTATTTATGTTCTGCATAATTTTTATATCTCAAAATATTACAAATAAGAAGTTGAATGCAAAAGAAAAAGTGGATAAATAAAAACATCGGTTAGTAGAAAAAGGTTATTCCCAGGTAGAGGAAATTGACTTTGGTAAAAAAAAATCCCTTGTTTCCAAGTTAACCTCTATTATATTTATTTATCTATTGTTGTTTCTTTTGATTTTGAAGTAGAACAGATGGATGTGAAGACAACATTCCTACATGGGGATTTGGAGAAGAAATCTACATAAAGTAGCAAGAAGGATTTGCAGTGAAGGGAAAGAGAGAGATGGTATGTAAGCTAAATAAGTCACTATATGGTATGAAGAAATCACCTGGGACGTGGTACCATAATTTTGATACATACATATTTGCACTAGGATTTGTGAGAAGCACGAATGATCACTATGTATATTCCAAGCAGGTTTGTAATCACTTAATTTATGTAGTGTTTTATGTCAATGGAATGTTTCTAGTAGGAAACAACATGGATGTAATCAAGGAGGTGAAGTCACAACTATCCTCCAAATTTTACATGAAGGATCTCGGGGCTGCTAACTTCATTCTAGGAATGGATATTAAAAGAGATCGTGCTAAAAGGAAAGTCTTGTTAAATTAGAGAAAATATGTTGAGATGATATTACAGAGGTTTAATATGCAGGAAAGTAAATTGGTCAAGGTTCCTATTCATGTAGGTGTAAATTCGTGTACAGATCAATGTCCCAATAAACAAAAAGAGGAAGAGGACATGTTCCATGTTCAACATGCTAGTGTGGTTGGTAGTTTGATCTATGCAATAGTATGTATTAGACAAAACATTGCACATGCAGTGGGAGTTTTGAGCGGGTATATGTCAAAACCAATGAAGGAGCATTGGACAAGAGTTTAAAGGGTTTTTAGGTATTTGTGTGGCACTTCTATTTATGGACTGTGCTACCAAGGAAGACCAGAATTAGACAGTGTGTTAGATATACATGGGTTTGTTGACGTAGACTAGGCTAAAGATCTAAATCATAGAATATCTATAAGTGGGTATGTATTAACCTATTTGGAGGAGCAATCAATTGGATGAGAAAAAAACAAGATGCAGTGGCACTCTCAACTACAAAAGTTGAAAACATGGAATCCGCTAATACAAGAAAGGAAGCAATATGGTTATAGAGAGTGTGTTCAGGTATTAGGTTGGTACAAGAAACAGTAGAGTTGTATTGTGACAACCAAAGTGCAATCTTCCAAGAAAATAACCCAACTTGTCATTCAAAGATGAAGCATATTGATGTTCAATATCACTTTGTAAGAGGCATGGTTGAAGACAAGAAGGTGTTGTTGGAGAAGGTTGACACTTTGAACAATGTTATAGATTCATTGAAAAAGTCTACGAGCACTAAGAAGTTATCCTGGTGTAGAGAAACAATGGGCATTAGTGCCCTCGATTGTTGACTATGTAATCATGTGACTCATTGTATGCAAAGAAAACAACAAGTGGGAGAATGTTGGGTAGTTGTTGTACGGAGATGCGTCAGATTTGACGATTGCATCTAACAATCCCTCCCTAGTAGTTCTCTTTTTGTCATGTGTATGAGGAACTTTCCTAAGAGGATCCTGACGGGGGGCAAGATTGGGCAGTTTTTGCTATTTTAATGATTTTTCCTATTTTTATAAGTTTTCTAAATTAATCTCAGATTAAGGGATTAGGGTTTCGGTAGCTACAAAATAACTAAAATTTTATATATATTGTATTGTGGAAACTTAAATTAAGACAATGGAGAGTTGGGAGGTGTGACACCAAAGAAAGATGGTTTTCCCCTAGTTAAGAGTTTTCAACGTAAATCTCTGTGTACTATATGTGTGAGCCATTCATTAATTTATGTTTTTTTTAGAATATGTATGCATTGTTTTACCTCACAAGTTTAAAAATTACACAACCATACGCCATGATCTACATGCGCATTGTATGAAGACAAGTATACATCCCCTCCTTCCTCTTAAGAGGTATTCCCTTTTGTGGAAGGAACGTCATTACATCCCTTCCCTCTCTCAACACTTTTAGATCTACAATCCTTCTTGTAATGCCCCGTTTTACCACATTTTTGACATTTTAATAAGGAGTTTCCTTGATATTTAGATCTATCTCTAGATTTAGATCTCCCATTGAAGGACTTGTTTTATTTCCATCTAGGGAACATCATATTCTAGATAAGGAACATATTCTTTGACTATCTGTCATTTTCCACCGCATTTATTTCGATAATAAGGATGAAACCACATCATCAAATTATAATGTGGTTGCATTAATCCCCATAGACACTACCAAAATATCCCGTGAATCTCACAAAGAACACAATAAATTAATGCACTTATCTTCATCATAAATTTGAATGTTGACATACAACAAATAACTTACCACAATATTGAATGAATTTAGATGATATACCACCGAGTCTCCATCATTTGTGCTCAAGAGGTAGAGGTTTTTTTTGTCGGCATACCCATAGGTGTAGTACGAGGATCGACAATGAACCAATGTGCTTTATCTACCAAAAGATACTCCATATTCAACTTCCAAAGCTCAAATATTTTCCCATTAAATTTCTAAATATCGATTTTAGAACTTCTCAAAATTCTCTTTCACCATAAGAATCACCACCACAAAGCTCCAACTGAAACCAATTTTATCACATACCCAAGGTAACCAAACCCATAGCAACAAAAGTTTCCCCTTGAAGACAATAACTAATTTGATACCAATTATAGTTTTTCAATCTTTACAATATAGCGATGCACACACATATTGTTTATAAAACATAAAGAAAACAATAGCATTCACACATAGTACTCAGAAACCAACAAATTTCTATAGCCGCACCACTAGTTCTCATTGTATTAACTTCACGACTGAAAAATACAATATATATAATTCCATGGAATCGAAAACCTTAATCCAATGAGCTACATTATATTACAACTTTAATTCCTTAACCAGAATTAGAAAACCATGGGCCAAACTACCATGTGCCAAAACATCCCAAAATAGACTAAAAAACCGTCCATTTCTTTTTCTGTGGGCTCCACCTTCCACTGCACTCGACGCATACACATTGTGCATGGGGATAAGATATAACACATACCCAACATGAAGCATATTTAAAATTTGAGAAATATAACTTGATATCTGTGGAAAACAAATTTAAGAAGGATTCTAACTAAAATTACTATGATGATATCTCATGGTAATCTTAGTTGAAATCCTTTTAGTCAGGACATGAGAACCTTATACTTTTCCAGCCATTGTGATGATCTAGGCTATGTTGGAGCAAGTTGGCGGATGCCTTAGTTGTAAGACTTTGGAAGTCTAAATACTCTTCAAGGGGGAGGGGATTGTAACATACCCATTTTAACCCCCTACTAAAGGTGTAATTAATCATGCTAAGTACTTTTTTAAATTATATCATGGATAATTAATTACGATGTCATGACGATTTGGACATGTAAATTTGGTAAATATTTTACCCTCCAACCAATAAGAAAATGATATTAGATGTCTGAGGCACGAGCACCAATAGAGACCATGATACCATGAGTGGGGAATAGTGAGGGGGGGGAGAAGGGAACTCATTATGACTAAGAATCCATAGCCACCCTTGCCAAATTTTGTTGCGATAAATTATCCTCCATCTCCCTCATTGACTTGGCAAGAAAATCATTGAATGCAATTGGTGGAGGAACCACTTTGCATAATTATGTCATGAATGGGATCATTACTTCAGGATGGGATGGGTTAAAGACGGATGGTCAAATCACCCTCTACAATATTTTTCCTCTTCCTTGGAAAATGTGCCCAACATTGAAGGGGGGAGAATTGCACGAGAGATGGGGGTTCATTTTCATGAGGGAATACATGTGCATGTGGGTGCATCAACAAAGGAGAAATAAGGAAGAACACGTGCATGAAAAGAGAAACACACAAATGGGCCAGGAGTGGACCTTTCCTACTAAGAGTGAACTGAGAACAAGGTAATGAGCTAAGCTAAGACATGAGTGGGATTAGTAAGAAAATCTATACCTTAGAAACTAAATTGTATGGGAAAATTATTGTGGAAGCTACTAAGAGGAATTATATATTATGTCCTTGTTGGGTGTGGGTGAAGGCACTGGAAAGAGGATATACTCGAGGGAATGTGGGGAAGCAATGAGATATCACTCGTGTGCTACATGGGGCTAGTGGTTGGGCCTCTTAGAACTCATGAGGATCTTGAGAGCCCGGTGAGAAGTTTCCCTTGAGGTTGTTTATTGAAGAGTTTTCCATTTCAAGTGTTGAGAGTTGCCCATATTCCCCCTTGTGGTATCATGGTGTGGCTAGGGGGTGGCCACTTGTAGAAATAATTGTGTAGTTGAGCCTATGGTTGGGTGGAAAAGTGCTCACCCTCAGTGAGTTGGTTGATTTATTCAACATACTCAAATAAGTGTTGTTGCAATGCTCAAGGAATGTAATATATGTTCTTCCTTTTGATTGTGAGAGTTAAATCTTCATAGGATTTTAATGATTATATTTGTATTTGAATTCAAGAAGTTATAATTCCAATGATTGTAAGAAAGTGCACTCTAAACATATAGAGAAGGAATTTTGTGTACATAATTGCCATGGTAACTTTGGTGAGAAGGAATTGTGTGTGCATAATTGCCATGATAACTTTGGTGTTTCCTTAGGAAATGATTTGATTTTTTTATGTGGTTCATTGTAATTTTCCTATGTATGTTTGATATTTTGTCCTCAGACTTGTAAAATTTTTATGTTGGTTGCATGGTTTAATTGTCTGTATAATGGATATGTGATTGCCTCTTTATAAATTTAGTATTGAGGTGATGAAAATTCATCTTTTATCATAGGGAGAGGCATTGGACGCTATCCTTAGAAAGAGTTATAGTTTTTGTAAACCCTATGATTCCTTAAGAACACCCATGTATGCTCCATGAGAAAAGGGAGATAAATGCTATAATGTATATGGGCCAATAATATTTGTTGTATTTAATGATTTCAAAAATTTACATTCTTTTGAACTTTCAAAAATGAAAACTTGACGAGTTCAATTCAAACATTTAAAAAAAAAACATTGATGGGTATTGAAAATATAAAATTTATTTTTTTAAATTTTAGTAGATTTTAGTATTTGTTGTATTTAATGATTTCAAAAATTCACATTCTTTTTACCTTTCAAAAAGAAACCTTGACGAGTTCAATTTTGATGACTACACTAGACAATTACTTGAATACTCCAATTTTTCCAGCGAAGACGCATTTACCACCGTCCAAACTGAGTTAATCACCTAGTATTAACAGTTTCAACCTGTCCCTGAGTTTAATGCTGTACATAT
>ML816242.1:0-30896 GCA_009831015.1 Picea engelmannii | reverse complement strand
TTGGCAGCCAACATGTCAGGAGATTCCGACCCAGAATTGGGTGAAACTTCTTCTATCATGGAATGCTCCATAACCCTCCCACTGTCTTATATACAAATATTTTCTCCTCGGTCAGAGAGAATGAATCCGCGAGGATTTTAATACCTCTTGGTGCTAGTCTGATCAATGATTTGATCAGCTTATAGTATATGCAAATATTTTCTCCTCTGTCAGAGACAATAAATTCTCGAGGGTTTTAATACCTCCTGGTGCTAGGCTGATCAAGGATTTGGTCGGCTGATAGTATCTGCAAATATTTTCTTCTTTGTATCAAGGCCTGACAGATTGCTCTCAGCTTCACAAGAGCAAGTTTTCCAGTTAATCTGAAGATTAAATCCGAGAGGCACGGATGACTTCCAGCAACATGGATTCAATCCCTGAACTGAGCACTGCTAATAACGAAATCACAGGTTTACCTCTATCATATTCATTTTTTTCTGTCAGAAAGCTTATTCTATATATATATTCAAATTGCGGACTTCCCCCTCCCTGAAAAACCGTACCGTTTCAACCCAGTTAACTGCTCAGGTTGAACATTTAGTTTTCAGACCTCGCTCCTACTAGAACCTGGTCATGTCGTTGTAAAGGTCTCTGATTTTGGCGGTAACGATAGTCGTATCCAATTCAAACCTCTACGGAGGATTTTATCAGTGAGCACCGTTGGAGTTTCAAGTTGTTGAATCAGCTTCCAACTGCTGAAAAGTCAGCTTGGAGGCCTTGGTGGAGGAGGCCAGTTTTAAGGGCTATGAATTGTTCAAGTAGACCAATCGAAATTTCCGTCTCTTCTATATGGATTTTGTCAACGCTTGAATTTATCATATTGGCAAGATGTTACGGAGTGCACAGCGATCCCATTGATTCGTTCATGGATGATCTATCAGTCTGGGTTCAGGTATAGGAAATAGGTGGTTCCATGAGGTAGAATGACTTTATCTCTTCGTATTTGAGAAAACAAACGACCGACTAAAAACCATTGAATCTCGGTGCATTGTGGGGACACGAGAGGCTGTTTACAGAGTTGTCTTGGTCTTGGTGAAGGTATTTTTTAATAATCTATAATAATGGCAACTCTTACTGTATCATAAGATTGCGATTATATAGATTATAAATAATTACTTAATCATCTCATCATTTCTTGTCTAAGACAAGTAAACGCCGTCTGTGAATGACACTGTCAATGCATCCCCTCTCAGGAATGTTTGATTTTCCTCCTCGTCTTTCCGAGTCAAATTTTCACATTTATGGAGAGCCAGTCTGTAGGTGGGCGAAGGCACAAGAAAGTAAACATACATCAACATCGGCTCCGTGAGACCATGATGTCCACACAGTTCCATGAGACCATGTGAGATAAATCTCCTTTATCCATTCGCCAGTTGCGTGAGTGAGAGTATAATTAAAAAATTATTTATATGTAATTGTAAATTATTGTTTATTGTATTGTTTGTTTCAGGAACCAATAATTAAAAATATGTGTTTCTTTTTAATATGTGATTTTTTTTAAGAGAACACATGGTTAAATATCAAGTGGGATAGAATATATATATTTTTAATATGTGATTTTTTTTTAAGAGAACACATGGTTAAATATCAAGTGGGATAGAATATATATATATATTGATAAATTTTATTAATTAAATTTTTGTGTAAATAACATATATCATGAACCAATTTGATATTTAATTTGACTTTGATTCTATCTTAAAATTAAATTATTATTATTACTTACCTAAACATTCTAGATTTTGAAATTTTGATTTTAAGTTTGCACTTATAAATTTAAATAAAAATAAGACTTCAAAATTAAATATATAATCATAGATTACAAGTTATTATGTATTAAAAGAAAAAACATAAGAATCAAATGCGATAATTTATGTATGTATTAATGAGGTTGTAGATTTATTAGTGAGGTTGTAAATTTATGTATTAATAATCAAATGCGATAATTACCAAAAACAAAGTAATGTTTACTATTCAATGGTGATACAAGCATGTAAACTATGCTCCATTGTGTCACTACTAGTATATGAGGTTGAAAATATTGGTCATTTAGAACACTTGCAACATATTTAAATCTTAATAAGAAAGATAGTAAACATGTTAATGTTTGGACGTATAGTTAGTTATAATAAATAACACACTTTTGTAACATGTTCACTATTATTTGTTATGTGCATTATTTTAATGGTTGTTGATGGCATATTTTTGTGTATTTTAAAAGTTTAAATATTGTATTATAGTTCATATGTACGTACATGTTACATTTCTTAGAACATATGCTCATATTTTGTTTGTATATTTGTGAATATGTATGGTTTTATGATGGAAGTATGGAGAAGTTGCTCGTTAGGTTTGAAAAAAAATAGATGGAAGCATGATGTGAGGTTCATATTTTGCCTGTATGATTTGTGAATATGTATGGTTTCATGATGGAAGTATGGAGAAGTTGCTCGTTAGGTTTGAAAAAAAATAGATGGAAGCATGATGTGGGATTAATTGTTTAGACTTGAAAAAAATAGATGGAAGCATGATGTGGGATTAATTGTTTAGACTTGAAAAAAATAGATGGAAGCATGATGTGAGAATAATTGTTTAAGTAGTTTTTCTTGAAATGTTAAGGAATTTTTTAAAACTTGTATTTTTTTGAAATACTAAATTTAAGCAATTTAAAGTTTTAAAAAAAAATAATTTTTGAGGCAATGAAAAGTGAATGTTTATGGTAATTGCAATTATGTTTTTTTTTATTGATAGGGGATTCATCATGGGGAGAAGGGTATTGTTGCTCCATTTTACATTTTTTATACATGGTATCAAAGATTATTCTTTGGAGATGTTTTATTGGTTCATTATGAGTCATGGAAAAGTATCCATTTCATAAAATAGTTAATAAGGTATGCACAAGTTTTAGACATGGATGTGTTTTTGATTGTTTAAACATGTTGGTTGTTGGGCATGGATAAAATCATGTGTTGTAATAAACAATTTTTTTTGTGTCGGATTGAAGCAACCTTTTTTTCTGAATATCATAGATTGAGGCGATGGAGAAGGAAACATCAACATATGCCTTAATAGGCAATCCAATATATTTCACCAAGATAAGAGGTTTTCTCAATGTTCAAAGTGCTACCTTGATGATGATGTTTACTGTTAGGTGTTTTCCCTAATTTAATCATCAACAATAATTGACATTTTAAGAAGGGTGTTGGCTGGTCAAATCCAATGTTTAAGCCCATAAACTAAAAAGAAGAAAAATAGATCTGTTGGTTTTTGGTACCATATATATGCACAATTTTGTGAAAAGGTATCAAGGTTGGACGAATCATTTGAAATCAAGATTGATGCAATATAATGGACCTCTAAACCTCCCATCATTAGATAAAGAAATCATGAAGGATGAGAAGATGACTCAATGTGAGTTGACTAATTAGGCTTGGGTCAACGCAATCATGGGTAAGGAAGTCTTGAGCATTCTCTCGTAGCTGCACAAAATGAGTTTGTCAAAATTTCAAGTTGCTTCATCATGTGGGAAGTAAGAAGACCCAAGAGAAGCTTAAGTATAATATGAATATGATTTTTCCAAATCCAAGTGTATTTTTATCTCACAATTATTCCAAACATATGGTTTATGGAGATGGTGGTGTGGGTAGAAATGTTCATGCATGCATTGGAAGAAAGGGTGTGTGGAAAAACTTATTGTGGATAAGAAAAGAATTATGATTGGAGTGCTAAGTTATTACAAGTGATTACAATAATGATATTTTTCCAAAAAAATATTTATTGTAACAATTTAATAATAAATTTAGTAATTTCATTTAATAAAGAAACCATTAGATGGGGTGGAGACCTAATTTTTAGGTGCATCAAGGATGTCTATTTAGTTGAGGTCGATGATACTAATGGTGGTTGCAAAACCAGGGGAGGTTCATCATTACACCATGTCTCCATTTTAGCATAAGATTGAAATCATGGATCCATGACCTTGATTATGTTGAGAATGAAATGAGATACAAAAAAACATATAGAAGAGAAGACATAAATATAGTGAAACCCAAACTCTATTAATGAATATAACAACCGAGTGTTGTAGAAGAAAAATTGGCTTGATTGTTGGTATCTTATCTTTGAAGAGAAAGAGACATTGGCTACACTTAATCCAAAGCATCCAATTAACAAGAATATGCTAAATCATAAAAGAAGGCTCAACAGCATGCCATGCACAACATTAACAACAAACAAGAATAACATAAACAAATCATCTCAAAGATAATAATAATACACAACAGAATATACATTATACAAAAAACACAGAGAGAACTTATATTTTTAGGTAAACATTCACCAACTGGCTACAGAACAAGGATGTTCCACCCAACCATAGACGTTGTTGTTCCAAATATCAATGGAAGTTCACCCCCGAGCTAGGGTTATGAATCCACAAGGATGGGCCCTAGGCCAACTCTAAACATAACAGTTACCTAATATTCCCTCAAGTTTTTCCAACCACACAACAATCATAATTTCCCAACTCTCTTCCCCTTCAACTTGCACAACCCAAAGAAATGAACTCCTTTCTTTTCCATGAAGTCACTCGGGATATTCTAATTTATTTACAGGGCTCTAGTGCTACAGGTCAAGAAATATCAATGTTGTAAACTTTGAGGAATGTCAATTGTGGGCAATTCTTTCAGAACTTCCATCAATCTCATGCAAACAATCATCCATTCCCTCCTGGAATAATCAACTGCTCCTCACAGCAATATAACAATGGCTCTCTACCTCTAGCCATTTGTTTCCATGCACATACTAAGAGCACATGAATGAGAAAGAATGAGCAAAAAAAAATATGAATTCCCAAAATGAATGAAGAACAAAATGAATGAGAATCGAATGAATGACTCAAAGTATTAGCAACCCCAAGGAGCACTCCACCTCCAAAAAACACAAATAGAGGATTATATAATTACTTGCAATCAAGAACCATATGGCTTCCCCAATAAGCTCATGTTACCACTTCTCTGAACTAAAACAAATATGGGTGAATAAAAATAATAATAAAATACTTAGCTCATTTGCCCCCCTCTCTCGTGGAATCATATCCCCCTATATCTTGTCCTTCTGCATATTCTAGCCAACTATGTATTTTATTAATATATATAGAAGTATTATATTTCGAGTCACCCCTTCCTTTCAACATACTAGCTCACTAGCCTAAGTCACATTTACATAATACATTCTAGTTCATAGGGATTAAAACCGGGGATGTTACATCCCCCTCCTCTTATTTTGGAAATGTCCTCAATGAAAAAAACCTTACCAATGTTTTTAGTATTACAAATTGGGCTCTACATCCTTTAATCTACACAAGTAGTCCAACCAATTGCTTATCTACATAGGCACTTTGGCCTAAAAACATGCACACATAGGCGCTCTGGCCCAAAACATTCATAATGATCTCCCAATTTACATTTGTGGCAACAATTGCAACTAGAAATATTTACACAACCCAAGGAGTGTACCCCCTTCTCTTCTTTGCAATCCTTTAATTTGTACCACTTCTCTTCGAGAATTCAATGCACTCGACTAGGAAGTTTCTAGAATTGTGGCTCCAAGAACTGTAGCCACAATAAGTCCACTGGAGTGTATACATTCCATGTGTTTATCATTGAGCTCAATTTCCTATTGGTTCTCTTCTCTCGAAGCTTCCAACATAAATAGCCAACATCTCATCTTTATTACACACATGTAGTCATCATGAGATATCATCATAACAATTTTACTCATTAAATTTCAAATATATTTTATACAAGAAAACATAATTTCCCAAGCATGATCTTTGTGCTCAGAATTCATTTCTCTTCCACCAATAGATATCAGTATTCATTAGGGACTTACGTCATTTCCATATCCAAGACTACTCTACCTGCATTTTTCCCAATTTCCATGTAGACAAACAAATTGTTAGCATACCATAACAAGTTGCAATTATTAATTCCTCGAATCTATTTTATATAGAAGAATACAAATTTCTAGGCATGAGGTTTATACTCATTATTTGTTTGGCTCTTGCAGTAATAGATATATGTCCTCCTTATGGACTGATGTCATTTCAATATTGAATACCACTCTACCTGCAAATTTACACTCATCCAATCAAACTGTCAGTATCTTATGTATCTCATGTACAATATATATATATATATATTCATGGAAAAAAACAAAAATTCACAAAGTGATCTTAGAATCATTTACAGCTAACTACTCAATCACTTCCATTAATCTTACTATTAACTATATTGAACCCATCATCCTCTACACATGTATTATTAGTCAATCTTTTCCTTCTACTAGCCAACAATATTCATTACTCTCTTCCTGTGATAGATGCTTTTTGTAATCCATCTTTATGTAGCTACCTTAGCCTGGAACTTTGTTCTTGTAATATCTAACAACTCCGGAAATGTTATCAACTTCATGGGTTATCAATAATCACATCATTTCAGTTGTAAGCATAATCACTTCTATGCAATATATATACATGCATTCACCAAAATGCATTCCATAATTCCTTTAAGCATAAATAACTCTATCTTAACATGCATGTGTGCAACTCTACCACTTGCACACTTTTAAAACTTAATCATGCACACCTATTCAATGCACCTCTAAATGATTTCATAAACTTCTTTTTTAGTTCATGCATTCCATCATGGTGAATTAGAAGGTCTAACCAATGCCTCAACACAACATCCACACACTTCCTAATTACCTGCTTGGCTATTTAGATGCCCTCATTTTCAACCCAAACAAAACACCAAGAACATAATTCTTGGATGCTCTTTAGTGTTGGAAAACATCTTGCAATCAAAACCTCAGTTATAGCAGGGAGACTATTGGATCCTTGTGTGGCACCATAGCCTTTCCATATCCAATCAAGTCATGGCCTTACACATGACTAACTTCGTTGGAATTTATTTCAATAACAAGTTTATACCTTGTTATTTTCTTTGGTTATTAGCTCATAACCAACACATTCCTACATGTTGTTATGTCATATGAATGCATTTTAAAATTAAATAACTTTTATAAATCTCACGGGACTTTATCGTTTACTATACCAAATGGTAAATCATTCCTCTTGCATGAATTCAAAACACATAATAATATCACTTTAAATGCTAAATTTTGAACATGAGGGAATTATTACCTAAGTTCCCTTCAACAATTATGTAGCATAATACAATAAGTTCATACTTTCATAGTCGCCATTTAATTTGTTTTATGCTACATGATTAGTTGGTATCAGTAGGAGATACCATGTCTCCTTCACCAACCTGTTTTTCAACATTTCATCTTCTTATTGTTTCCTTCATATGTATGGCTTCGATATATATATATATATATATATATATATATATATATATATATATATATATATATACACACACACACACTACTCCTAGTCTACAAGTTGCTATATGTACTCTTAGAAACTTTCACTTACACTATTGCATATCTATCTGTACTAAGAATGCATCCCCAACATTCCCATGACTGAATATTCTCTCCAACTTCATGTGCTATACATGGCTATCGAACACCTAGATCATGGTTATTGCTATAAAAAATTGTATAAACTTCTTTCATCATGAATAACTCCTATGTTGTTCCCAATTTTCCTTAATTCTACTAGATTCCTCCCATCCTTCCTTGATGCTACAATACAGTCCAATTATTTTGTCATCCACCTCATGTTACCTGTTGGGATAAAATGGTCTACGCATGGGTTGTAAGATCCAAGGTTCAGCTAAGCCATGACTAGAAAACCCTGAAGACACCATCCCTTTCAACATCACCCGCTTGTGCATATGAAGTCTCACTCGAGGTATCTATTGGGACTGCAAGAACCAGGTTTTTGCAGCTAAAAGGGAAAGGGAAGTGGATGCGTGAATCAACGTTCCTTATTCTAGAGCTTATGTATGCTCTTGATTATTATAATAATTCCTGACTATTGCATCATAACCAATCCATACACCAAATCTAGTCTGCGAATTATAACAAAATCATTCATATTCACACATAAACAAGTAAAGAACAAGATACAAGATTATCTCTCAAACTCCATCTTTATTCATTGTATGAATTGATTACATTCATGATTCTTATATACTCTCAACCTTTATAGATTCTACCCACTTTCTCTACTCCACTATCTCTCTCACTGCCTATTCATTGCTATCCCTATTTTTACCCCACCCATTACATATTTATACCCAAAATCTAGCATTTAAAGTACTATTCTTATCTATCCAAAAATAACCCATTACAATGCATGGCATGGCCAACTTCAGTTAACTGGTTGTTTTCCTTATTTTACTTCTCATTCTTTATACATCTTTTTTTTTATTCTTCTATTTCTGGGAAGTCGGATTGTCATCCTTTTCACTTCCTTATCTCACTCTCTTGCTTTATCCTTTTATCTGTGTGTTGTATGTTTCATGAGAATTTTTTTTCCTTTTGTTCCCATTTGCGTGCTTTGTTCATTCTATGTGATTTCATCCTTCTACACGATTTCTGCCTTATGTGCCATTTCTTCGTACTTAGGTTTTTATCCAAAATTATATCCAAAATAGCCTGTCTAACATGCCCCCAAAACTCACCTGTGGCTCGTCTCGAGCCACTCAGGCATGTTTCCTATTCTTCCACTCTGCAATGAATTGTTGCACACCACCTTAGCCGCTTCCATCGTCGTAACCATGGTTGCCTATGTTTTTGTAATCTCCTCTACGACCTGCTCAGTCAAGTCTTGAAGTTTTCTCTCTGTGTCAGCCACAGTTTATTTGACCTTTCCTTGTAAATTGGCCAGTTTTCCAATAATCCAGACTGCTTTTTCCTATCTTAGTCCAATTCTTTGTTGCGGGACCTTCTTCTAGTCCCTGGGTATATCTACTTTGAAAAATGCCTGTCACTATGCCAAAATGGTTGTCATTCTCTCCACCGATGGCAATGTTTTCATCTTTTCTGTCACCTCATTGGCCTATTCTTGCGTTGCTCACAGTTTGGCCTCTAGGACCTTCATCTTTGGGTCTCCCATGAGTTCTTCCCATACTTTCGCACTTTTTTTGCAAATTTGTGTGCATTCATCTACAAATTTATTAATCATGGAAATTGCTATTGTTTCTGTCCTTAGTATATGCTCGTGCACCTCAGGTGGTGTGCTAGGCGTGTTCTGCATTTGCAGATCCTAGATATGCTCTTTGAATATATTCATAAATTCCCCAATCTTCAACAGTTCTTCCTCCATAGTGGCCTGGACGACCATGGGAACTTGGGGTACTTGGTTGTATAATTGTCGGACAGTGGCTTGTGTCTTTTGTACCATGGAATCTGCATCGTCCTTATCCTTTTGGGATTTCATTTCCCTCTCCTCTGCACCCTCTTTTGTCTTCATAATTTCCTCCATTTTTCCTTCCATCTCCTTTTGTTGCAGGGCCATATTATACTATGTTTGTATCTGGGCACTTTCCTCCCTAAATTTTTCCAAGTCTCTGTGTGTGCCGTTGCCTCGATGATTTATCTCCTAGGTACCAACTCTGCTTGGAGTTCCTCTACCCTTTGGATGGTTAGTCTAGAGACGACAATACTATGTTGGCCTAATGCGGGTAGATAATATGCAGTTGCCTCAAGTTGTATAGTGCATTTCTCCCCTGAGGGTTGTGTTAGAGAAATTTATGGACTTTTCTTTGTTGTCCTTCTATTAGTGGATGGTCCATCCCCTATATTGGGGTATTTCACCACGCATGTTATTTCTAGAGTTGTTTAAGGACTCTCAACTTCTCCTAGACCCTCTTCTGATGGTCTTCATGATTTGTTGTAGCTTCTTCCCAAATTTCCTCGGTCGAATTATGGATCATGTACCCAATACGATCCATATCACCATTGGTCAAAATAAAAAATGGGGCTTGGAACTGGCTGTCTTTTCTAGTGCCCCTCCTGCTTGTTTTGGCTACTAATCTTTTATTTTGAGGCCCACTTAAGGGGATTTCGATTGGCCAGGGTTCTTGTCCACGCCATTTGTCTAATCCTCTTCCTCTTCCACACTTTTCCCTTTGTCTTTGTCCTCTTGTGAGGACACTGTCTTGTCGACTGGATTATTCCAGTCATCCTCCCAGTCATTAATGAAGTAGTGCACCTTTTCCATTGTTAACCGGTAAGTGGTCGGTAACTCCTATCATGTAGGATTGATTTTAGCTTGCACATATAGATGGTGCATGCCTACTGTGATGCATGTAACATCCCTGTAGGCAGTGATTACTTCCTATGGAATGTGCCATCTTGTATCTACTACCTATGTGACGAACTAAAAATATGAGTAAAAATTCACGTTGGTTTCTGTTTGTCGACGCTTGATGGTGGAGTGCCACAAGTTGGTATATCTTGCAGCTAAAGGGTTGTGAATTGCAACTCGCATGCATTGGTAAAAGGCAGGCTCCTGCCACTCGACCAATGCAATAAGAATCAATAGTCGTGCATAATGAAATTTTGTGCCCTTCTCCTTTACTGTCATGAAGTGTTCATAGCCTCTGAACCCGATGCAGACTCCAATTCGATATTTGTGAAGCTTTACATTGGAAACGATGTGAGTCCTTGCATCCAGTATGAATTCAGCCCATGAGTATTGTTCCCTATCCAAATCTGGAACTGTTTGTTCATCGGCAATGTCCTAGTCCATAAACTTCAAGTTGGTAGGCTTGACAAACATATTTTCTTCCCTACTCCACCCTGGGGGGGACCGATGGTATTGCTGGCGGATATTTCCCCATTCGTCTAGAGTGATCGCTGCCTGAATTTTCACCATGTGTGAGTTCTTCTAGTTGTAGATCGACTCTGTTCTCATTGGGTCGCTCTGATTTTCTCACAGTGGTATGCAAGAATTGGTTCGTCTTAACGACATTCTTATTTTTTTTTATTTTTTTTTTGTGCCGACCGTACCTATCCCATCCTATTTTAACTAACTTGTCCCATCCACCATCAATGTTGATGAGTTGTTCCATCATTACATCTTAATTATGAAATCCGTCAGGTGATTTCTCCCTCATATCACCAATAGGATAGATTGTTGGAGGCTTTCCAAATTGACTTCTTATACGATGATTTTATGACCCATGACACTAGTTGTCCAACTGTCTTTTCCTTGCCTGACTGTATTTAATGGTTTTTTTTTGCCAACCTGCACAATAATGCATTTTTTGTTGCATTCGGTTCTATCCATACCTTATCGTTGAGCTTGGCACAGTATTGGCTTCGTGTAAGATGATCATTCCATCTGTGAAAGTTCTGATACCTTGGGATTTCACTCACTCTTTTTCTTTCTCCTATCACTACCTTTTTATTTCTTTTCTTTCCTTTTTCTACTTTTTATTGTGTTTTTATTGTTTTTCTTGCTACTATGGTACACTTACTATAATACAGTTGTTTTTTCACATCCCAGATTACTATGCATATGGTTGAATAGATCTATAGATTTTCAACCGACTTCCATTCACCATTCTATCCAGGACTTGTCCATCCAAGGTTCCCAATAATGTAACATTTGTCTCATTTATTTGTTGTATCATATAGAGACATAACCAATGCATGTGAAACATCCCTCAGTGTTGTAGATACTTTTTTTCATATAGTAGTACCAAATCGTCAACTTGAAATTTATTGGTTTTAATGTGTCAATCGTGCCAAGCCTTCTCTGTGGCTTTCTGCACCTGTTGATGGAATCTTGCAAGAAAATGGCGCTCCTCAAGTTGGACTAATTGTGCCAATCACTCCTATATTTCACCCGTGTCTAAGATCTCAGTGATGGTTGCAATGCACAGACTAGGTAAAATGAACTCCAGTGGCATCACTGCTTCCTATTTGTAGACCAACCGAAAAGGTGACGTCCTTGTGAGATTCTTACTTTTAGTTATGTATTCCCATACTACTACAGGGATGCATAAGTCCCAATCATCTCTTCCAAAATTGCATATATTTTTGAAATCATTCTCCAAAATATTACTTCTACTGTGCCATTATCCTAAGGGTGATATGGTGTACTCTTCTGATGATAAATCTGAAATTCCTCAGTTAGTGCGACAATTTTTGTGTTCATAAATTGTGTACCTTGAACGTTAAGTAATATGCACTAACATTCAAACCTGGTGACTATATTCTTGAATAGAAACCACATGGAAGTATCTGCAGTGAAATCAGTAACTAGTCATGCTTTCGCCCACCTAGTTAGATACTCTATCGCAGTAATGATGTATCTTGTTCCTGATCTCCTTGGTTGTGGATTGATCGGACCTACAAAGTCGATGATTTACTTATTAAATTCTTGCAACATAACTTGTGGATTTAATGGAATTTCTTCGCGTCTAAATGGTTTACCCACTCGTTGGAAGACATTGCGGGACTGTAAATACTCCTTTGCATCTTTGTCCAATGTAGACCACCAAAACCCTACGTAATGTCATTGCTTTGCCTACGTAATGTCCTCCAACAATTTCATCGTGTGCCTCCTCTAGTATAACCAACTTTTTATTTTCCAGTACACACCACCTCAAGATTCCATCTTCCCCTAGCTTATACAAATTCACTGTAATCAAATGATAGTCTATTGCCTTCACTACAAATTGTTTCTTCTGTGAAACTATCATGTTGTAGGGGGTTTCACATGTATTTATAAACTCCACAATGTCCATGAAGTAATCATCCACCATCATTACTGCAAATAACTGGGCATATGGGAAATTATCATCCAAATTGACTGCATCCTATTATGTGCAAAAAAATATTAGATCTTTCATTCAACTTTCATGGTTTTACTATGACCTCAAATTCATATTCCTAAAATAGGAACATCCATATGCATATTCTTCCTCCTAAGACATGTTTATTGACTAAATACTTTAATGCAGAATGATCTGTGTACATTTTGAGGTGAGACCCCAATATGTAATGTGTGAACTTCTAGAGGACATAGACTATGGCCACGCCTTCCCGTTCTGTAGTGGTATATTTTTTTTCAAATACAGATATCTTCCTACTTGCAAACGCAATCGGATGATCAATGTCTCCTTCTCCTGGTTGTGAGAGTATTGTGCCCAGTGTAATGGATGTTGCATACACATGGACATGGAATTCCTTGTTCCAGTCTAGAAATATTAAAATGGGCGCGGTTACTAGTCTTTGTTTTAACTTGTCCAACCCCTTTTGGCAGTCGTCATTCCATTGGAACTTGGTTTCGTTCTTCAGTAACCTTTCCATGGGTGTTTTAATCTACGCGTAGCCTTTGATAAACTTCTTGTAATAGCCTATATGTACCAAAGTTTCTCTTAGCTGTCTTATTGATGTCAGAGGCTATAACACCAGAATAACTGCAATCTTGGTTGGGTCAACCAATAGGCCTTGTTTGCATACTACATATCCTCGTAGAATTCCAAATGGTGTAAAAAGGAAACATTTCATCAATTTCAGTGAAATCTGACTCAGTATGCATTGATCTAACATAATCCAAAGTACTTCTATATGATCCTGCAGTAGACTGAACATCATTCTATAATCTAAATAAACTTCCAAAAATTTATGGATGAACTCCTTGAATGCTTCCACTACCACTCTAGAAAACAACGTAGGGGAATTATTCATTCCAAATGGCATCACTATGTACTAGTAACGTCCCCATTATTTCGTAAATGTGGTTTGTGTCTATCTTCTTAAGAAATTTTTATCTAATGGTATCCAGAGAATCCATCTGTAAACGAATAGGTTTCTTGACCTCCTACATTATTTTGTACTTCTTCTATGAATGGTGTTGGATATGGGTCATGTAAGCATGTGTCATTCACCTTCCTTAGATCCACGTAGATCCTAATTCCTCTGGTCTTCCTGTCTTGCACCACCATTGGGATAATCCATTCAGACTCTTCTACTCGTTCAATAATTCCTGTATCTAGCATCCTTTCTATTTCAGTCTTAACCTTCTCCTTGTACCTCGGGTTCAATCTACAGGGTCTCTTTCATAAGGGATTGGCTCCAGGTTTCAGTGGAATATTCATTCCACCTAAATTACTTTCTATCCCTTTCATCTCAGGGAATGTGGTTGGAAATAAGTCATGATATTCCTGTAATAAGTCTGTCATCTTCTAAATTGTCTCATCATTCCAATAGTCTCCTATCTATGCAAAATTAGGATTCTACGTTGTCCCAATGTTGAGTTTTTTTGTATTTATAGGTTGTTTGTATGCAACATATACAAGCTCTAGCACTTCTATTGTACATGTTCCTTCTGTCTCTAGTACCTCCACATTCCTGGGATCTTCTTCCTCATATTCTTCCTCCATGACATTATAGCTCATTCCAATAGCTTTTGGACCATCATTTTGGCTTTGTGCACACTACCTAATGGTACTTCTTCCATCGATTATTCCTTCGAGAAGATCTATGTTTGGATGGACTATAGTGTTGCATGTATGGAGGGGGCTTCATGTTTTCTTGAGGGGTTTTCTCAATCTTCAAAATTCTACCTTGACCAAGATGCTCAGCTCTAGTTTTTTTCCCTAATTTAATCATCAACAAAAATTGGCATTTTTAGAAGGGTGGTGGCTGGACAAATCCAATGCTTAAGCCCATAAACTAAAAAGAAGAAAAATATATCTATTGGTGATTGGTAGCATATAGATGCCTAATTTTGTGAAAATATATCAAGGTTGGATGACTCATTTGAAATCAATATTGATGCAATATAATGGACCTCTAAACCTCCCATCAGTAGATAAAGACGTCATTAAGGATGAGAAGATGACTCAATGTGAGTTTATTAATTAGGCTTGGGTCAACGCAACCATTGGTAAGGACGTCTTGAGAATTCTCTCATAGCTGCACACAATGAGTTTGTCAAAATGTCAAGTTGTTTCATCATGTGAACATTAATAAGACTCAAGAGAATCTTAAGTATAATATGTATATGAGGTATCCAAATCCAAGTGTATTTTCCCCTCACAATTATGCCAAACAAATGGTTTATGGAAATGGTGGTGTGGGTAGAAACATTCATGCAGGAATTAACAAGAAGAGTGTGTGTAAAAACTTATTGTGGATAACCAAAGAATGATGATTGGAGTGCTAAGTTATTACAAGTGATTACAATCATGATATTTTTCCAAAAAACTATTTATTATAACATTTTAATAATAAATTTAATAATCTCATTTAATAAACCAACCATTAGATGGGCTAGACACCCAATTTTTAGGTGTGTCAAGGATTTTTGTTTAGTTGAGGTAGGTGATACTAATGGTGGTTGCAAAACTAGGGGAGGCTCATCATTACACCATGTCTCCATTTTAGCATAAGATTGAAATCATGTATCCATGACCTCGATTATGTTGAGAATGAAATGAGATACAAAAAAAATATAGAAGAGAAGACATAAATATAGTGAAACACAACTTCTATTAATGAATAAAACAATCGGGTGTTGTAGAAGACAAATTGTCTTGATTGTTGGTATCTTATCTTTTAAGAGAAAGAGATGTTGGCTACACTCAATCTCAACAAGAATTACTTGCAAAAAAAATTAAATTACACTCCATTGTCTTCTCAAAGTCCCTCCTTCACCTTGATTATATATGAGAGAGTGAGAGGAGAAAAATTCTCATGATGCATGTGGGATAAACTAGAATAAGTTTTAAAAAATATCATATGTATGTGTAACATGCCCAACCACTAGGATGAACCACTCTACTTCCATAACACACTCGAATAATACTCTAAAACCCATTTCTCATACCCAAATCAACAAACCCAATATGATTTTCTCATCTACAAATATGAAACATACCCATTACCCGGGTACTTCCAAATTCTCCCACTTAGACTCATTTCAAATTTCCATTCCATTATTTTAATTCAAGAACATATATCCAAACCATGCAATTATCCACAACATGCTAAATCATAAAAGAAGGATCAACAAAATTCCATGCACGACATTAACATAAAACAAGCATAGCATAAACATATCATCTCAAACATAATAATAATACAGAACATAATATACATTATACATAAAATACATAGAGAACTTATATTTTCAGGTAAACATTCACCAAATCAATGCATAACAAGGATGTTCACTGAACCATAGACGTTGTTGTCAAATCTCAACATTAGGTCACCTCGAGCCAGGGTTACGAATCCACAAGGATGGGTTCTAGGCCAACTCTAAACATAGAAGTTACATAACATGCTCTCAGGTTTTCCCAACCACACAAAAATCACAATTTTCCATCTCTCTTCCCCTTCAACCCGTACAACCTAAAGAAATGAACCTGTTTCATTGCCATGCAGTCACTCATGTTATTCTAATTTCTTTTCATGACTCTCTAGTGCTACAAGTCAAGAAATATCAATGATGGAAACTTTGACAATTCTCAGCCAGGGATGATTTTAAGGATAGAAAATTATTTTAAAATGTAGAAACCTTGGTGAATCTTACTAATCCCTCATATTCCAACTACTATAAATGTTTGGCGATATTTTTGTAAAAATATTCAAAATTCTAAGGATTTTATATAGTTTTTATAAATTTTTGGCAATTTTTAAGGTAAAATAATTTTATCCTATAGAATTTGGGCTAATCATTTTTAAAATAGCGAATCTCGTTTTTGGAAAAACCATGGAAAATTAGCCCATGAGCAAAATTTAGCCCCTAAAATCATCCATGTTCTCAACTATGGAAAGTCATTTCAAAACTTCCATCAATCTCATGCAAATAGGAACCCATTCCCTCCTAGAATGATCATTATTTCCTCACAACCATCCAACAATGACTCTCTACCTCTAGCCATTCATTTCCATGCACATACTAAGAGCACACAAATTAGCAAGAATGAATAAAAAAAAAAAAAAGGAATTCCCAAAATGAATGAAGAACAGTGTGAATGAGCCTCCAATGAATGAGCCAAAGGATTAGAAACCCCAAGGAGAACGCCACCTCCAAACAACCCAAAGATATGCTTATATAATTACCTGAAATCAAGAACCATATGGCTTCCCCAAGAGGCTCATGTAACCACTTCTCCCAACTAAAGCCAAGATGGGTGAATAAAAATAATAACAAAATAATTAGCCCCTTTTTACCCCTCTCTCATGGAATCACAACCCCCTATCTCTTGTCCTAGTGCATCTTTCAACCAATGATGTATTTTATTAATATATATAGAAGTATTATATTTCTAGGCACCCCATCCTTTCAACATACTGACTCACAAGCCTAAGTCGCATTTATATAATACATTCTAGTTCATAGGGATTAAAACCAGGGATGTTACATCCCCCTCCTCTTATTTTGGAAATGTCCTCAGTTCACAACACCATACCGATGTTTTTAGTATTACAAATCTAGGCTCTCTGTCCTTTAATNCGCATTTATATAATACATTCTAGTTCATAGGGATTAAAACCAGGGATGTTACATCCCCCTCCTCTTATTTTGGAAATGTCCTCAGTTCACAACACCATACCGATGTTTTTAGTATTACAAATCTAGGCTCTCTGTCCTTTAATGTGCATGGTTAGTCCAACCAATTTTTTATATACATAGGCACTCTGCCCTAAAAATATGCATACATAGGAACCATGACCCAAAACATGCATAATGATCTCACAATTTACATTTGTGGCAATATTTCCAACCACCAATCTCTCATTCGCAATAAGCCTACACAACCCAAGGGGTGTATCCCCTTCTCTGCTCTACAGTCCTTTAATTTGTACCACTTCTCTTCAGTGATTCAATGCACTCGAATAGGAATTATTTTCCAGAAGTGCGGCTCCAAGAACTCTAGATGCAACAAGTCCACTAGACTTTCTTCATTCCATTCCTTTGTCATTGAGATCAATTTCCTATTGGTTCTCTTATCCCAAAGATTTCAACTTAAATATCCAACATCTGATCTGTATTACACACATATAGTCATCATGAAAAATCATCTTAAAAATTTTACTCATTAAATCTCAAATCTATTGTATACATGAAAACATAATTTCCCAAGGATGATCTTCCTATTCATAATTTGTTTGTCTCTTGCAACAAAAGATGTTGGAATTCATTATGGAATTATGTCATTTCCATATCCAAGACTACTTTACCTACAATTTTCCCAATTTCCATATAGACAAACAAATTGTTAGCATACCATAACAATTTGCAATTATTAATTTCTCACATCTATTTTATACAGAAGAATAAAAAATTCCAGGCCTCAGGTTTTTGCTCATTATTCATTTGACTCTTGCAACAATAGATATCAGTCTTCCTTATGGAATGATGCCATTTCCATATCCAATACCATTCTACCTGCAAATTTACAATCATCCAAACAAATTGCTAGTATCTTATGTACAATATATATATATATATATATATATATATATATTCATAGAAAAAAATTTCACAAAGTGATCTCAAAATCATTTACAACTACCAATTCAATCACTTCCATTAATCCCACTATTAACTATATTGAACCCATCATCCTCTACAGATGTATTATTAGAAAATATTTTCCTTCTTCTAGCCAACAATATTCATTACTTTGTTCCCATGAAACATATTTTTTGTAATCCATTTTTAGGTAACTACCTTAACCTGGAACTTTCTTCTTGTAATATCTAACAACTCCCGAAATGTTCTCAACTTAATGGGTTGTCAATAATCACATCATTTCAGTTGTTAGGATAATCATTTCTATGAAATATATATACATGCATTCAATAATTCCTTTAAGAATGAATAACTCTATCTTAGCATGCATCAGTGTAAATCTACCACTTGCACACTTGTATAACTTAATCATGCACAACTATTCAATGCACCTCTAAATGATTTCATAAATTTCTTTTCTAAGTCATGCATCCCATCATGGTGAATTGGAAGGTCTATCCAATGCCTTGACACATCATCCACACACTTTCTAAGTACTTTCTTGGCTATTTAGATGCCATCTTTTTCAAGCTAGGCATAACACCTAGAATATAATTATTGGGTGCTCTTCAGTGCTGGAAAAAATCTTGCAGTCCAAACATCAACTATAGTAGGGATACTGTTGGATCCTTGTGTGGCACCATAGCCTTTCCATCTCCAATGATTTCATTGCCTTACACATGACTAACTTCGTTGGCATTTATTTCTATAACAAGTTTATAGCTACTTATTTGCTTTGGTTATTAAATCATAACAAACGCATTCCTACATGTTGTTATGTCATATGAATTCATTTTAATTTTAATTAAATTTTATAAATCTCATGGGCCATTAGTGTTTACCATACCATATGGTAAATCATTCCTCTTGCGTGAATTCAAAACACATAATAATATCACTTTAAATGTTAAATTCTGAACATGAGGGAATTATTACCTAAATTCCCTTCAAGAATTATGTAGCATAATACAAGAAACTCATACCTACATAAGTTCAATTCAATTGGTTTAATGCTACCTGATTAGTTGGTATCAGTAGGAGCTACCATGTCTCGTTCACCAACCTCTTGTTCAACATTTTATCTTCTTATTATTTCCTTCATATGGATGGATTCCATATGAAACAACATCAAAACGTTCAACCATGAAGTAACTTCCTCTTTCCTATACAACAACCATCATTAGAAATTTTATCCTTCATATATGTAACAATAAACTACTCCTAGTCTACAAGTTATTATGTGTACTCTTAAAAATTTTCACTTGCACTAATTCATATCTTTATGTACTAGGAATGCATCCCTAACATTCCCATGAGTGCATATGCTCTCCAACTTCCTTTGCTATATATGGGTATCCAAGACCCATATCATGGCTATTGTTGTAGCAATTTTATCAACTTCTTTAATCATGAATAACTCCCTTGTTATTAGTTGTCCTTAACTCTACTAGATTCTTGTCATCGTTCCTTGATGTTACAATACACTCCAATAATCTTAGTATCCACATCAGGTTACCTCTCTCATTATCTCAAGATGATCAAGGACTTTGAATAGCCCTAGAGTCCACCCATTTATGGAATATCCTTCCTTGAAGTATGATTGCATATTTTAGAATAACTCTGGACATAATGCATTTCCTTTTGTGTCTATTGCACACTTTAGAGTTCACGAGTCTTCATTATTACACCTCTAGACTTCTTATACTTGTACCATTCTTCCGTTTCACTACTATGATAACAAAAATGGAGTTACTACTCCAAATATGAACAACCAATTCTTGGATATGTTTCACTTACATTCATATATGGATTATGGCCCTTATTTATTAGGCCACTATCTTCTTGGATTCCCAAACACTCAGGGTTGCACCCTGATTCATCTCTTAAAATTATTCAATCATTTTCCTTGATCATGTTTTGATTAATCCTTAACATGACACTCTTCCACCTACTAAACAAAGCATCCCTCCAACTTTCATGAGTACCCACCGCTCATGCATTATCATAAATTGCAGATCAACTTTATTACCCATCATCCACATTTGATATGTGAATTTTTGATATGGAAATATTTTTATTTATATATTTATTAAAATAATATTCATTAGAGGTATTCCAAACTTCTCACTACAATAAGGAGTATGATCCCTATAACTTCCTAAATAAAACAATGCACATTTTTAAATAATTTTCCCTATCCTTTCCTCATAACTATAGATTCCCATTGCATCTTACACACACACACACACACACACACATACCTCCCACTAAACCATCTATGTTCCATAAGTAACCCTAATATTTTGAGCAATTTTCATACAACCACATTTGTTAGCTAAAATCTATAATTTACAATTCTAGAAACATATGCATAATTTTTGCTCTTTATGGTCAAAAATCATTTTCCTTTTGATCCCTTGTGAGTTTAGCTACTCAATTCACAATTTCAGGTGGATATATGGATTATTTTATCCATTATATTTTCAATGACTACTTTATTTCCAACATTTGAGCTTTGAGTATAAAGTTATTGTCATCTGAATATTGTTAATTTACCCCTTCTGTACACTTTTCATTCCGGTGCAATTAATCCCAGACACCAACCTCTATGACACATAGAAGTAAATATTTCAAGAACCATAGATATTTTTTTATGAAAAATAGATAATAATGATGACATAGAATTCATCACAACTCTAATATTGTCAATCTCACATTCCAGTAAAAAAATTGCAGGAATCTAGAAATGACAAGTTTGTTCTTGTTCACCCCTTTTTCCATACTTGGAATTTTTAGCCAAACCAACTATCTCCCAATCTATGCACTTTTGGAAAAATTTCACTAATCCAAAGTTGTCTGGCTAGATGAGTATACAAAACATTGAGTAAATTATTTTTTTTCCATTTTTTCCATCTGGGGCCCCTCTTCCTCTAAAAATCCCCCAAAAGTGGCTTGGAATAGTGGATTTTTCCCTATTTCAACATCCCCATTCCAAACACCTTATCATTTATTCAATTCCTTCATGGGATATTTCCATGTCTATTTTTTGGACTCCCATCAATAATTCCATCTTAATCTAGATCTTTGCCAATGATCTGGACCAATATATTTAAAAACCACTATTTTGCAAATTATGACAAATCCAAGCAGAAATGGGCAATGACTATCTTTGGAACTTTTGTAGATCTCCTCTTTCGAGATAAACCCCAGAAATTTCATCTTAATCTGATTTATTCTTCCCCAATTATGGAAAAATTAAGAAAATGGTTGTATATTTGTTTTTTTTTAGACTATAGGACAGTCTTTCCTACATGACAATTTTTTGACATAGAACTAACATGGTATTGACGTGGCATGGGAAAGTAATTGGTCACCCATGACTTCTTCTCTTTCTCCTTTCCTTTATACTCCTTCAGTCTGGTCCATTCCACTAGCCACCGGGCCAACCCTGCACAAAAACCCATCCAACTTCCATGGAATTTGTGCTAGTCTACTACACCACCGAGCCCCTCAGCCCACCATGGAAATTATATATATAACTTCCATCCAACTCTTTGGTCACTAGGACACTAACCCATGAGGCCCCTAGTCACCTATAATGTCCCCAAGTAGGCTAGGATAGAGTTTAAGTATTTTGTTGTCCAAATTATGATGTTTTTGGTGTGGTTCCATTGTTAAACAATTTTTACTCATATATATCTTATGCCAAATCTGATATCTGACTTTTCACAAGAAGTTTGCATGCATTAAGTGAACTTCCATCAAACACATTTCTTATCCCAACACATAAACAAGGGAAATGACAACATTGACATATCTGATTGTGAATGGATACTAGAAATACAATCAACAATAGAAGTATAATGGCTACTATAACATCTTCAACAAACACTACAACTCAAACAAAACCTGGAATTATGCCACTAAATGATATCAATTGCTCTAAGGATTTTCTAGCCTCCAACGATCTACTTCATTGTCTCTTCTCTACAATATCCTTTCATGCCTATGGATATGACCCCAAATAACATGTTGTGAATGATGAAAACCCCTTATAGAGGTCCTCATAAGACAAGGTGGGATGTCCAACAATTCCTTACAGGAAAATAATGGTTCGACCAATGAGGATGCCTCAAACCCTCCTAGTAGAAATCTACACTATAGAGGGGTTCTCATGGGACAAATATGGGTAATTGGCGAGGCCTCAAAAGAACTTCATCTTCAACTAGTGAGGATGCCACCGATAGGTATTCTGAAATCCTAATTTACCTACAAAACTATGAATGACCTCCTCTGGATAGTTTTCTAATATCCTGCGTGATTTGATCTACATCCAACTAAAAGAAAAACCAAAACTAAAACTCCAATGAAGACCCTGTATGGAGCCTCCTTTTCTAATCTCCAATGGAAAAATTGGGTGTATTCCCCTCTTATCTAGATAGGGTGGATATTGCACCATTGAAACGAAACCAATTGTGGAATGGTTTTGCTAAACCCTAATGAAACAATGGCTCCAAGAGAACTTCCAAAATGAGAGATCAAATCATAATGTGAAAGTGAGGCTCTACCCCTCCTTTTATCCTTTCTCCATGTCTTCTATAATTTTCACTCTTTTTACCAAATCAAAGGTAACCCTTATCCCATTTTTTACTAAATCAAATATAAC
This sequence comes from Picea engelmannii, assembly GCA_009831015.1. NCBI lineage: Eukaryota > Viridiplantae > Streptophyta > Pinopsida > Pinales > Pinaceae > Picea > Picea engelmannii. Next base: position 7,671 of record ML816242.1, on the reverse strand, counting down.
CGTTATCCCCATTTTTATTTCACTTTAGGATTAAAAGTAAATGTTAATAATGGTTAAGTAACTTATTAATTTAATGCCACTTTAAATACTTAACATCTCCTGACTAAGTAACATTAAATAACCCATTTCAACTCCTTTTTTCTTCACTAAAAAGCCGTGAAAGTCATTTTCACTTTCGAAAATGGGATTCAAAAAATGGGGACATGACGAATACTACCTTCACAAATTTTGCTTGTCCTCAAGCAATTCCATCATGATTTGACACTCCATCGACCGATCCAGAATAAAATTGAAAATGATACCAGGGTCCCAAACCACCCTGTAATATATGAAGCATCCTCTGGTTAAGGCATGGTATGATAAGGTACCAACATAAGAGGCCTCCTAAAAACTATCAACAAGTAAGGCCACTCAGTGTTGCAACAACTCGATCAACCCATCAATGAACTGCTTTGCTGGGAAACCAATCTCATGGAGGCAAAAGGTTTCTCTCACCTCTATAACAATTATTGCACTATCTCCTACTAAGATCCCAGTGTCCCATGCTCTCCTTAGAAATGACTCATCATGCTATCGATATGCCACTTTGATCATAATTATCTGATCCTCCTACCTAAACTTCATCCTCCACACCCACATCCACAAGTTGTAATTCCTCAAAGAGTCATCCCCACTATCAATAATCATACCTAGCCAATGTAACTCAATTAATTCAACTAAACCAACTCCAAAAATTGACATCAAAGAGAAATCTATGTGGTCGTCAACTAATAGGGCATCCACTACACCTAGTCTCCAAGTGTTAAAGGGAAAATCCCTAACAATCTAGCACCCTTATTCTACTGCAATAATCCAAGCATCTTCTGGAAAATCTCCCAAAATATCATCTGCAAAGTCCCTCCATGCGAACACAAGAACCCCATATATGGAAAAGTTTCTAGGATCCCAAACTAGCATGTATGTCGTGAAGCATCCTCTACTCATAGAATGGTTTTGTAAATATCCAATACAATAATCCATCTGACTATGCCTAATAAGCTATACAATCATAAGTTGCATAAACTCATCCAACTTTTTGAAATACCACTCCTCCAAGAAACCACTCCTAAGCCTCCCAAAAGTAAACTTTGGAAATTCAAAACCAACACTCACATCTCTAATAGTAGTTGAATTGTCAAGCAATGTAATCCTAGGTTCCTAAACTAATCCTATAAAGGTACCACCATGGTAACGTTCCACCACTTTAATCATCATTGTCAGACCAATGTGCCTAGTTTGTGTCCTCCTCTCCTAAAACCCCAAGCTGAACTCCTTGAAGAAACTGAAACCATTAGCTTGGATCCTCCCCTATGAAGGTGTCTAAGTGAAATATAAGTTTGCAAATCCATGATTGGCCTCATGTCTATCATTCCATATAGAGTAAATATCTACCTCCCCTCTACTCACACACAAAAAATAAATAAAACCAGTTATTTTCACAGTTCTATCGATTATCATTCTCATTTGAATCAATCTATCACTCAGATGTATCCCCAGATCCCACCACAAAATTGGAAGTCGAACAATCTCAATACCTACTAGTTTTTGTTGTGCCATATGGGTAACCATCATTGTCAAAATGAGTTAAGTACTTGGTACGTCATCATCTAGTGGAAACCAAGCACTAGGAATTAACTATGTGCCTGCTAATCTATTCATCTCATGCCAAACTGCACCAGGTAATCGATCATTGTCAATGTAATCACGTAATATGTGGATTCTAAACATCTCCCTGGAAAGTACCCCTATCACATATGGTGCCTCATACTCATACAAGTACCAAAAATTACTTTTCAAAGGTGGGTCACACATATCCCGCATAATCATCTCCCTATATGTGGACTCATAGAATACAAATGTGCGACCTTTGTAGTGGATAATGACATCCACCACTCTATCAATTGAAATCTCTATGAACTGATCCAATACAATATGGATCTCCACATATTCTATGACCAAATAAAATAACTTTGATATGGGTATAATCCCACTTGTGTCACTCATATGACTTGGGTGAAATATCCATGTACTTCAAATATTGGCATCATAAAATAGAATTAGATGCCATTGCCACTTCTTGCAAGACTGGAAAATGTCAGGTGCATTGGTCAACCCTAGTGGTATGACCAAGGACTCAAGGTAACATCTGAGAGTGATCCTGCAAGTATCCTGCTCTTTTTCCATTCCCTTGTGAAGCTTCGAGGAATATTACTCTACATGAATCTCATCCATCCACTCATCTATCCTGGGTGAAACAAACTCAATGATATATCCAAATTCCCTATCTAGAGGTCTCCCCAGAAAGAACGTCACAAAAACGCATTGTACACCACCATACACTGTTGTATGTTGTTGTATACTACTGGATATCGTCGTATCATCATGTACCACCTTGTCTTATAAATGTGCCACTATATCAATAACTCCACTAATATCAACTAAACTCAGATCCCTAAGTGATGTATCCACATATTTCCTATACTCAATCCCCTAGACAATTGGTGCATATACTTCCTTGTTGGCTGGTCCATGATGAATTTTATCAACTACCTCCTATGTATCTAATTCTTTAGCCAAAAGAAATGGCCATGATCCTTGCAATGTAAAACAGGCACAAGGTCAAAATACTTTATTTCAAACCTCTCCTCATACATATGCAACCCTAAATAATACTAGTGCGGAATAAGGGGCTCCTCCCTCAGATAATGAATCCCACTCACACCATCATTTTTCATTGATGTCAACAATGAAGAGTGTGACAAACTAATATCATGACAAAGATCCTCAATCTCCATGTCCTTGTCTTCAACATACTTAAGAGCAAGGTCTCTACCCATGAACAACTACAAATAATCATATTTCATCTTCTCTAGTTCTTCTTTCATGATGCACAATTGGAGATACTAGTGACTCCATATGCAATTATCTTATGCCTCTCCTCCATCTCAGTTTTCCATAGAAGGTCTTCAATAAATTTATGAGCACAATATGCCCTCGTCAACACCTAGACAATTGTTTCCTTTGTGACCAATAGTTGGTTCTCCAAATCATGCAATTTTATTCCATCAACATAACATGGGATGTCACATAATGGATTAATTGAATCATTAGATGATGTCATTCAATGTGAACTATCATCCTCATAAAAAATTGTTGATCTACTCTCATCCCCTAAATCAACCCCTTCATTGTCATCCACACATAGCTCCCACTCTTTGTCACATCCTGGCACAATCATGTATGCATCATCATACATATCATAAATAGGATGAGGTGCTGAATTCCCGCTTGAGCCATCTTCATCCTTAGTATCATAAATAGGAATATATGATGAACCCTTAACATTAATTGATTGGAACATCTTCTCTTAGACATAATAAGTAGGAGAATATGTTGTAGCATCATATTATCCATCGAGCACACTAGTGTCATTAGCCTCATCGGTCCTTTTTGATGATGTATCAGAAGTTGTTGTTTGGTCTTCCTATATGCACACATCCTTTGTATGGCTAGATGCATGCTCTTCCACCTTTTCTTCATGCTCATACTTCTTCACATCCTTCCCCATGCCTTTAAAATAATCCTTGTCCAAATCCTTGGGCCAACTTCCATAATTGAGGGTGAAATATATTTTAAAGTGCAAACTTGTGTGGATCTCGTCACCCAATGTTAGATAATTCTGGTAGTGGTAAGGCATGTTTCTAATTGCTGCTAGTTTCCTCAAGATTTCAAACATAGGCTCTCCATATTCCTCTATATGGCCTAACCACCTAAGTACAAAATGTACTTTCATCCTCTCTTACACATTTTCCTTAGTTTAATATCCAAGCTTGTATACCCTCATAGGCTGGGAGGATCACAAGCTCTGATACCACTGTAATGTCCCCAACTAGGCTAGGCTAGAGTTTAAGTGTTTTTCTATGCAAATTATGATGTTTCTATTGTGGTTCTATTGTTAAAAAAATTGTACTCATATATATTTTAAGTCAAATCCATTATATGACTTTTCAAAAGCATTTTTCATCCATCAAGTGAACTTCCATCAAACACATTTCTAATCCAAGAACACAATCAAGGTAAATGACAACATTGACATCCTTTGTTATGAATGGAGATCAGAAATACAATCAACAACAAAAGTATAATGGTTGCTATAGTAGCTTCAACAGACACTACAACTCAAACAAAACCTAGAATGATGCCACTAAATGATGTTAACTTTTCCAAGGATTTTCTAGCCTATAACGATTTTCTTTAGTGCCACCACTCTGCAATATCTTTTCATCTCTATGGATCTGAACCCAAATCGCCTATTCTGAACGTTGAAACCCCCTTATAGAGGTCCTCATCAGACAAGACTAGATTTCCAGTGGTGCCTTGTGGCACAATAGTTGTTTGATCAACAAGGATTCCTTAAAGCCTCCCAGTATAAATTTTCACTCTACATGGATCCTCGTGGGACAAATCTTGCTAACTAGTGGGACCTTGTGGAACCCTCGTATTCAACCAATGAGGATGTCAATGATAGGTCTTATAAAATCCTCTTATACCTACAAAACTAGGATTGACCTCCTCCAGATAGTTTCACAATATCCTGTGCAGGTTGAGCTACCTCCAACTGAAAGCAAACCCAAAATTGAAACTCCAATGAAGACCCTATATGGATCGTCCTCCTTATCTAAGTTCCAATGGAAATCCTAGGAGGATTCCCCTGTTTTCTATCTAGGGTGGATATTTCACCATCGAAACCAAACCAATAACAAATGACATGCATCCATCATAATGAAATCACACCATACTTCATATTTATAAGTCTTACCGATGGAAAATTTGATCAAACATCTTTTATTAATGATGACTTCATTCACTTTTTTTAACCTTGAAATTCGGTAAGGATGGGGATGTGTTTCACAGTGCAATTTCAATTTATCTACCATCTCCTTGGAAACCATATGCTCACAACCACCACTATCAAAAATAAATTGAAATACCTTTCCCCGAGAAGTACATTTGGCACAAAAAATATTTTTCTAAAGCCGAGAATGTTCATTGTTTCTACTCTTCCTTTGGTCTTTTCCCATAATCACCATTGACCTATGCATCATCAAAATGTACCCCATATTAGGCATGACTTCAGATTCAGTTCTTTTTTATTCATTCTCATCTTGGACCAAGTCTAAACTAGGATTTTGTCCTTTCTTTGGCTCTTTCATGTTATAATTTGGGAATTCAAATTCTCGATGACCCTCATATGGATCGTCCTCCTTATCTAATCTCCAATGTAAATCCTAGGAGGATTCCCCTCTTTTATAGCTAGGGTGGATATTGCACCATCGAAACCAAACCAATAATAGATGACATGCATCCATCATAATGACATCACACCATACTTCATATTTATAAGTCTTATCGATGGAAAATTTGATCAAACATCTTTTATTAATGGTGACTTCATTCAATTTTTTTAACATTGAAATTCGGTAAGGATGGGGTTGTGTTTCACAGTGAAATTTCAATTTATCTACCATCTCCTTGGAAACCATATCCTCACAACCACCACTATCAAAAATAAATTGAAATACCTTTCCCCCAGAAGTGAATTTGGCACGAAAAATATTTTTCTGAAGCCGAGAATGTTCATTGCTGCTACTCTTCCTTTGGTCTTTTCCCAAAATCACCATTGAGCTATGCATCATCAAATTCTACCCCATATTAGGTATGCCTTTAGTTTTAGTTAGTTTTTATTCATTGTCATCTTGGACCAAGTTTAAACTAGGATTTTGTCCGTTCTTTGGCTCTTTCATGTTATAATTTGGGAATTTAAATTGATGTCAACCCTTGAGGAAATCCCCGGAGCACAAAGGTTGGGTAATGGACCCAATATATTTTTTATGTAATTATGAATTGTTATTGTCTTGTCATGGTTGATAACAAGTAGAAATGGATGAAATCCAAAGTGGTCCCCTTATGGTGAAATACCTCACGGGAAGACACTTTGTGGATTGAGTTATCCTAGAAGTATTGTTAGAGAACCCATGTTTATTTGTGGAATAATGAGATGAACTCCAGTGAATTTGTCAAGTGAAACTATCCTATATGGACCCAAGTTTGATTGATGGATAATGGTATGAGTTTTGATATATTTTTAGGTAATACTATTCTATATGGCTAGTACATGTCATTCCATTTCTGGTGGTATGTGGAACATCACATAACTCCTCACGGTTTGAAAGTTATGGTCTTACAAAGTTGGAGAACCCTCATATGTCATCTAGAAGCCCCAAAAGGTCAAAGTAGTCAAAGTGGTTTAAGAGATTTTAAAAGGAAAATAATAAATTCAAGTGATGAGTGTACTATAATTCAAATTGAATACAAAATAAATTAATTCAATAATAAATTTAATGGAGAAATTAGAAGTGGGTTAACCATAAAATAAGGAAAGTGGGCAAAGTGACCTAGAAGATGTTTTTAAGAAAGCTACTTGGACAGTATAAATAAGAGGCAAGGATCTCTCATGTAAGACACTTGAGAGTATTGAATACCTATAGGTGTCTGAGGTAACCAAAGGATATATAATCCAAATTTCCAAGCAAAGTGAAGAAAAGAAGGTCGGAATTCAAGGAAGGATAAATTCTTTTGATGATGTTTTCTAAGGTATGTTTTTTTCAGGTCATCTCACCATTTTCTCAATAACTTTTTTTCTAGAATGATTCAGACTGTGAAATTTCTATGCCATTGAGTAAACATATCCATGTATCTGTGGTAACAAATTTATCTTGTGGGTCGTTGCATTTTTGGATTTACACTCCGTGGAAAATAGGGTTTGTGGCTAGTCCTGAAACTAGTCAAAAGCAAGTGTTTCGGGTAAAAACATCATAAATTATTCATAACAAATCCAAATTTAGTCAAACCAAATGCATTGGTTCGAGTACAGTATTTAGTATGATTTGTAACAGTTTCATATCAATTCAATAAACATTTTGTGCAGGGCACTCTCTATAAGGTCGCTCTATAGAATAAGCCAGAATTCAACAAGGTGTGCCATTTTTTCCATAACTCATTTTCTGAGAGATTCCAAGTATTGAAACCTGTAGGAATTGCATAAAAAAAATGAAGAACATTGTGTATCAGTTTCATATATTTATTCATTACAGGTACAAAGTTATGATTATTTCAAGTTAGGGTTGTTGACTAATCCAAAACTAGTCATGTGAGACTAAAGAAAAGTTTGATGAAAATGCTAGTCTCTTGTTGTTAAAGTTAAGGTAGGTTTGCAGGTATGTGATCATATAAACCAGGTATATTACAAAGTTAAAAATCATATTTGGATGATTAAATTGATGAGGGCATTTGGTTGAGGTACATGTCAGGTACATGGATGACACAAGTAGTTGATGAGTTGACACATACATGAGGTGTATAGTTGATGATTTTGGTACATATTTATGAGTCATAGTTGATGAGTAGTTGATACATGATTGGTACATACTTGGTGTTAGGACCACATATTGTACCCTTTTTGCCCATACTTTTTGCTATTATTTTACCCTTCATCACCTACATTTTGACTTATACTATCATTCCACTTGATCATTCCAAGGTACATAACGTCCCTTCTCATTACTACACGTT
>ML816241.1:70747-85576 GCA_009831015.1 Picea engelmannii | reverse complement strand
AACCACACAATATCACTGTAAATGAAAACAACTCAAATAGCCCACTCCCTGACTCAATCCGGAGTCCAAGGGAGTTCCACCGATGCCTCTGCATCCTCAAGGTCTGAAACCCTGCACACTCAATGAAACTGAGTCAATAGCACATGTATATAGCAATAGTAAAACATCTTGTCATCGATCATGACGCATCATCATCAAGGTTAAGTGGTTCATCATCATAAAAATCCAGATCACTTGCGAGCAAGTGTCCTCAAGGATAAGTTTTGTCAGTGCGCCAGAGCGGGATGTTACAGAGTTGGCTAGAGTTGGATTGAGTTCTTGAGTTTTGTAGCTTGGAGTTTTTGGAGCTTTTATGTTGGTTTAGAGATTTTGTTTGTCAAGATAGATTGTTGATCTTAGAATACATGGAGAAAAAATTCATGGAAAGAAAGGAATTGTTGGAAGGGACCTTACAACATCAAGGCACCAGTTGTATTCTCCTTTTCATATCTTTAATACAGTGATATATCTTTTTCCCATAAAATTAGTCTTGTTTTATTGTATGACTCCTTGATCACATACATAGGTTTCGTTGAGTATATGTTGTTTCTTTCACTTCATTGGCTTGTGTATTTTATAGGTTCAACATCCCATAAGCCTTATAACATAGCGAGGATGACACTAGCAAGGAAAAATGACATTTAAAAGGTATGTCATTTATCTCTTGTTAGTTAGTATGCTTGATAATTAAAACTTAGGGAAATTTTTATATTTTGTCTTGTTTTCTTCTAGTTTTGGGGTGAAACTAGGGAGATTTGTTTGTGTCTGCACTTACCGATTTGTCCTATAATAGAAGGGAATTTACCCAAAGAAGGATGGATAGATAGGAAAGAAGGACAATGCCCTTGTGTAGGAAGAACAGGGAAGGGGGGACACAATGACACAGGGAACCCCATAGAAAAATACTCCATAAGAGACAGGGCCACCCAAACGGTCGATTATACATACAGGTGGTTCATACAAGAAGGGGAAGGCCCAAAAACAAATCCCGGAATACAAAATCATCGAGGATGATGTTAATCTAGCTGAAGAGAGGGTGCAGTACCGCACAACAAAAGAGTATGAGGAGGCTGAGAATCAAAGAGGAAGGATAAGGAATGATTTGGATGGAATTAAGAAGGTCTTGGAACAAATACAAGCAACCCAACTACAAGAGAGGGGAGTATAACCGATGCCCTGAGCGATATAAGTAGGGGGGGAAATCACACATAACGAGGAGGACACAATTCAAATCATAGTGCAAGAAATCCATAGCTTCTATATAACAAAAAATATGTTGCATTTCGAGGAGGCCATAACATAGACATTGTTTAAAGACCTGGCACCTGTTATAAAAACATGATAACAGAGAAATAAAATAAAACAAATGAAGAAATAAAACTTAGAAGATACACAATACAATAGAGACACAGATATATGTGGTTCACCTAGTGTGGGATGCGTCCACCAGAGAAATTTCCAGGTCGTTCCTTTTTATTATCCAACAAAATGAAGGGATACAACCTACAACACACCTGTTGTAACTTCCTCTTGTTTCTCTTAGAGTCTCCTCTCTCAGAGTATAATATCCGCAATGACACACAACCAAAATACAATTCCCTTATAAAAGAGGGTTTCCTTCTAGGGAAAAAACCCTAACATAACTTCTACTGTCCGATCTGCAACCTTATAATGATTGGTCCAGATTTACTATGAAATTACAATATACATTTACAAGGAAAATTTTCCTTTTGGGGCTTCACCCCTGAACCCCTACAGGGGGGGAAATACCCCCCCACGTGGAGGGGTGTACAATATTATGGGGTGTAGATTCTTCATGGGGTAAAAAAAACAACTGAAAACAAAGACCTATGAAATAGGAATATAATCAGGCTCCACAACCAACAATCTCCCACTTTGAGACTAATCTCAACAACTCCATCATTGATGTATCTGTTGAACTATGATCCTTCTTGGACTTGGAAAATTTTTCACCTTCACCTTCATTCTTTAAGACCAATTAAAACTAATAAGGAACTCGATTTCTCCCTGGATACACCCCTTGTTAACATGTCTGCAGGGTTCTGGCTAGTATGTATGTTTTCCAACTTGAAATGTCCATCTTCCAAGAAGGATCATATGAAATGATACATGAGTTGTATATTCTTAGTCTTCAAATGGAAGGATGATTTATTTTCAATATGAATGTGACTATCACTGTCACAGTACAACCTACTATTCTCCTACTTATTTCCCAATTCCTCCATAAACATCTTTAACCAAATCATTTCTTTACTAGCCTCTGTAGCAGCAACATACTCTACTTTTGTTGTTGAAAGTGAAACAACCTTTTTAAGTTTTGAAACCCAACTTATTGTTGTTCCACCTACACTAAAAACATACCCAATGGTGCTATATTTATCACCTGCCATATATGAATCAACATATCCATGTAGAACAATGTTTGAACCTCCAAAACATAATGCATGAGTAGCAGTACCTCTAGAATACCTGAGAATCCACTTTACTGCCTCCCAATGTTCTTTATTTGGATTTTTCATATACCTACTCACAAATCCAACTGCATGTGAAATGTTTGGTCTTGTGCAAACCATCACATACATGAAGCTGCCAACTGCTCATGAATAAGGGACCCTAGACATGTATTATATCTCCTCATGTGTCTTGGGAGACATTTCCTTAGTTAATTTGAAATGTCTGGCCAAAGGTGTACTAACTTGTTTTGCATTCTGCATTCTAAACCTCTCCAACACCTTCTCTATGTACTCACCCTAAGACAATGTCAATTTGGGATTTTTCCCATCTCTTGTTATTATCATACCAAGGATTTTCTTTGCAGCACCAAAATCCTTCATCACAAATGAATTAGCAACAAGCATGTCATATACATACACTAGCAAGACAATATAGCTTCCACTTTTGATTCAAGGAAGATATGAACTTGACCCAATTTACCCATACGATTGGACCATATCCAAATCCATCTTCGCCTATCCCACAGTTATGCGACCCATTTTATCTTAGGGTGCTATAAACCCTTAACAAGGTGCTTGGGATCGAATTTACTTCACTCATATGTCAGCCCTTTTTCCCATAGGACCATTCTCCGTGACCATATCTTAACACAGAGCACTAAACCATGTCCTCCTCAACTAGCCCAAAGGACCCTATCCTCCCTTCGTACGACCGATAACTATGAACTTGGCTCAACTATTTGAGTTCTAATCGACATTGTGGTTCGACGGTCATGATTAGATCGATCGTGAATATAGATGGCCAAGAAGGATTGCAGAGTCTTGATTATCACGATGTTTAAAACCTTTCCCAAGTTCCACAATGGAAAAATGTGAGATGGGGTAGAAATCAACATCCACCATTGGTCTTCCTCTCGATGGAGATCTATGATACCGGTTGAATACAGGATGTGAAATAACCCCCTCGTTAACTTACCCTTGGAATTATGCAATTGTTCCCGTCCGTTGATCTATTTCGCATGGATCTGACAGTCACAACTTAATCATATGTTGATCCGATGGTCCTCCTATCTACTCCCATATATGAAGGTCATGACTCATTAATTATCGATTACTCCTTTCCTCATGATCTAACTGTGTTCAACGTTCCTAGCCGAATGATAAACATACGACGTTCATTCCTTCCTCTTCCTTGCATGATTATGATCTAACAGTTATCATTCACTGGTGAAGTGATCACATGGATGTTGAAGATTACCTTGTGATCATGAATCCTCTCGTCTCCACCATTTTGTAGGATCATCGATCCTTCTTGTGATCAATGCTCAATGGAATAATCCTTCAGATCTCAACTAGAACACAGGATTGCACCATTCTTCTTCTCTAGAGTTCTCCTTCTCGACCCTGCAATACAACCCTACACTTGCAATTACACAGTCTCAGCTATATGCACATACTTACCCTTCTTCCTCACAGAGGTATACAATACACATATAAATAGATCTGAATACAAATTATTTTTAGTGATACTCAAACAGATTATTTTCCTTTCATTCATATACATACGATTGAACACAATGACACAGGCTCGCAGGCCCTTCTTTGTCTGGATTAAATCAACAGACTACAATCCTCATTCTATTGGCCTAATTAACATTCATTGTCCATACCTATCCCTAGCCTAATTAGCATTCAATTGGCCATCTTCGATGTCTGGCCCTAACCTTCTATGTCTTTCTAGCCCCCTTTATGCTTCTAAGGCTTACAATACTATACAAAAGGGATTTTGAACTATTTCTGGTTTAGATCCAACAAATCCTCAAAAGACTCCTAAGAATCCTCTTTGAGCCACTTTTCACTCAACTAAACCCCTATTCTAGGATCTCATAATCCCTAATATCCTCATGATATCTTCACAAGCCTAATATCTCTCATATTCTCACACATTAAAGAACATTTACAATAAAAACCTCACACGTATATTTCTTACTCAAACCAATCATACATACATAATTTCCTATTAAGAAACAAATTCCTTAGCAAACATAAGATCCCCTATGTTTACAATGATTTTTGGAGCAAGATGCTCCTACATCAGACTCCCAAGGTTGAAAATAGTCACGATCTCCTGATCATGTGTTTCACATGCTGATGAAACCTTCCAAGGTCCCAAAATTTGTACTGAATCCTTCCACTTACTCCATCTGATTCTCTATTCTACGCATGCTTGGTTGCTACTTGTACTTCTCCTGGCTTCCCCAATTTATGTTGCAATGCCCCACTGGATTTTCTTTCACAATCCGGTGTTGTCACTTGCTTGTTGTTGCTGATTTTCTTCCTTGTTGTTGTCTTCTTCTTCTGAGACATCTTCCTCATCAGGTCCATTATCATCTCAATTTCTATGTCCAACTTGTCCTTTGGTTGGTACATATTCTACCATATGTTTTTGTTGTCCACTAATTGCTTTATCATGTCATGAATTATATCTTCAGGATTCTTTCTTTGATTTCCTTCTCCTGTGCCACCTCTAATTGACACATTCATTTTCTCTTTTACTTGAATCAGGTCTACATATTCTTTGAAGTATTCACCTTTTATCAACCACCTTTCCAAAAAAATTAACTCTTCCCCAATATTCACCACTTGAGAAGAACCTGCTTCATTAAGAAATAGTCTAGGTGCTACTTCCATGTCTTGTTCATCTTCCACTTGTATGCCTGCAATATCCAGATTAAAATTAAACTTTAAATTTATCTCCTTTTCTTTACATGAAATAAGGATTTCTCTTCCACTACTAGACATATGTGAACACGTCCTTTTATTGGTTGTATTTTCTCCTCTTTCTAATTCAAGTCCTATCAACAATCTCTACAACAACTCTATCTCTTCATTCCACCTAGTAAGAATTTCATCTAAATGCTTATGTACAACTTCATGTTGGCTATCTCCATGAGCCAATCCTTTTTCACCTACAACAACAAATCCTTCTGATTTTCTATGAGTTCCTTCATCATCCAAATGTTCATGTTTTCTCCCTTGATTGTCTTCCTGAGACAACATAGCCTCATTCTCCATCATAATTAAATTATGATATTGCCCTTTCAAAATGTTTTTGTACATTTCCTTTTCCTCTTCCATCTTCATGATAGCTTTAAGTGATTGTCTATCACTTGGTTTTCCTACAAACGTACACAAATCATCGATTTTAAAAATATTAAGGCCTTCAACCTCTCTTTATTCCTTTGTCATCATATCTTCATCATGTTGATCTGAACTCTCCAAATATCTCATGAGACTGTCAACTAGTCTCCTCTCCCCATCATCCTCTCCAAGGATGTCTCCTTTCTCTGGTTCACAATAGTGAACTCCTTCCTTTATTTTCAATGGCTTGCATCTAAAATCGGTTCATATGAGTTTACCCTTCTACATCAAAGTATTCATCCTCTTCTTCAATTTCTCTAATCTTCTCCAAAGAGTCTCCTCATATAAATACATCACTGGCCACTGGACTTTCTTCTTCATACTCCATCCATTTATCTAGTTCTCTTTCATTTCTTCCTCTTAGAGTAGATTCATCATGTAAGTGAGTTTACCTTTTATCTCAGTCATCTCTTCGTCAAACTCTTCTTGACTCATCTTCTCTATGCCCTTTACCTTGGAACATTTCCTTCTATTGTAGCTTTCCTATGAAACTTTGCAATGACTTTCAGTGATCATTATCTTCCCCTCCTTTGTGAAATTCATTAGTTCACCTATGGACTTCCTCTAAGCCTTGTCTTGAAAAGTCTCCATACCTATATTCATATCAATTCAATATTTCCTCTTAGCCTAACCTCTTAGTATCTACTTGGTCCTCTGTCTCTAGAACCACCTTCTGAGAAACTCCTTTGCTCCTCCCAGGCTTCTGCAGTACTCCACTTCTTTTGAGAACATTCAACTTGTTCCTCCTTGTCCAACTTTCAGTTGGATCCTCAAGCTTCTTTGCCACTTTTCTAATATTCTTCACTTGCTCTCTAAGAAAACAAATTTTATTCTATCACAACCTCTTAGTTGTCTGTTTCTATCACCCTATTTATCTGCTACCTACAATCTGCAAACAAATCTTTAAAACAGATTTAAAATAAAAACACACCATCAGTCTTCAAGATCTCTGCATCATCTTGTTCCAGCATTCATCTGCACTTGAATGGAATATTGTTTTCCTCGTTCTATCATATTTTTCTAAATCTAAATTACTCTGTGTAGAATATCTTTGACCTCCTTATGCATTATTCTATGCGTACTATCTTCTTATCAGATTTCCAATCTGAACTCCACCTTTGCATTCTATCTCTGTAACTCTACAATTCCTTGTCAAAGAGAATTCCTTCACTCTAATACCAACTGATGCAAGGTAGATATGGACCCTACACAATTTAACCATATGATTGGAACATATCCAAATCCATCTTCTTCTATCCCACAGTTACGTGACCTAATTTATCTTAGGGTGCTCTAAACCATTAACAGGGTGTCTGCGATCGAATGATCTTCACTCATATGTCAGCCCTTTTTCCCATAGGACCATTATGCATGACCATATCTTAACATAGAGCACTAAACCCTGTCCTCCTCAACTAGCATGAAGGACCCTGTCCTCCCTTCCCATGACCAAGAGATATGACCTCAACTCAACTCTTTAAGTGTTAATCGATGGTCTGGTTCAACGGTCATGATTATATCGATCGTGAAGATAGATATATAGGAAGGATTGTGGAGTCTCAACTATCATAATGTTTAAAACCTTTCCCTAGTTCCACAATGGAAATGTGTGCGATGGAGCAGAAATCAAAGTCCACCATTGATCTTCCTCTCGATGGAGATCTATGATCTCGATTGATTGCAGGATGTGAAATAACCCCTTCATTAACATTCCCTTGGTCTTCCACAATCATTTATGTTCATTGATCTATCTCGCGTGGATTCGACAGTCACGAATTAATTAGATGTTGATTTGACGGTCCTCCTCTCTACAACCATATATGATGGTCACAACTCATTGATTATTGATTACTCCTTTCTTCACTATTTGATGGTATGCAACATTCCTAGTCGAATGATGAATTCACTACGTTTATTCATTCCTCTTCCTTTCACGATTGTGATTTAACGGTTATCATTCACTGGTGAAGTAACTGCACGGTTGTTGTAGCTTACCCTTTGATCATGAATCCTCTCGTCTCCATCCTTCTGTAGGATCATCGATCCTTCTTGTGATTGATTCTCAATGGAATAATCCTTCTCATCTCAACGAGAACACGGGATTGCACCAGGCCTCTTCCCCAGTGTTCTCCTTATCGACCTTGCAATACAACCCTACACCTACAATTACACAGTATCAACTATATCCATAGACTTACCCTTCTTCCTGACAAAGGTATACAATACATAGATAAACAGACTTGAATACAGAGGATTTTCAGTGATACTAAAACATAGTATTTTCTTTTCATTCATATACATATGATTGCACATAATTATACATGCTAGTAGGCCCTCCTTTGTCTGGATTAAATTAAAAGAATGCAATCCTCATTCTATTGGCCTGATTAACATTTGTTGTCCATACCTATCCCTGGCCTAATTATCATTCAATTGGCCATATTCGATGTCTATCCCTAATCTTCTATGTCTTGTCAACCCCCTTTATGCCTCTAAGGATTACAATAATATACAAAAGGGATTACGAACTATTTCTGGTTTAGATCCAACAAATCCTCAACAAACTCTTAAGGATCCTCTTTGATCCACTTTTCACTCAACTAAACCCCTATTCTAGGGTATCCTAATCCCTAAGATCCTCATGAGGTATTCACAAGCCTAATATCTCTCATATTCTCACACAATCAATAAATTTTACAATAAAAACCTCACACACATATTTCTTACTCTAACCACTCAAACATACATAATTTCCTATTAAGAAACAAATTCCTTAGCAAACATAAGACCCCGTAGATTAACCAAATATACAATAATTTTTAGAGTAGGATGCTCTTGCATCAAATTTATAGCCTTTTAAAATAAACACAATGATCAGAATGACATCTACTATAGTCGTGTTCTGTCATAAACCTGCCAAACTTCAACTACCACTACCTTGGAGCTTTCTTTAGGCCATACAAGATCTTCTTCAACCTGCATACCAAATTCTCCTTCCCTTTAACCTCATACCCCTGTGGCTGCTGCATATAAATTTGTTCCTCCAAATCCCTATGGAGAAAAGTTGTTTTTACATCTAACTATTCAAGATACAAATATTCTACTACCACAAGACTTAAAATAGTCCTAATTGAAGTCATTTTAACAACATGATAAAATATTTCATCAAAATATATACTGTTATTTTGTTCAAACCCCTTTACAACAAGTCTAGCCTTGTACCACTTTTTTCCTCCATCTTCTTCCTTCAAGTTGTAAACCCATCTACTCTGCAATGCTCTTTTCCTTGCAGGAAACTAAACCTAATCCCAATTCTGGTTATTTACCAAGGAATCCATTTCCTCTTTCATGCCTTTCTCCCACAAATTTTTAGTGTCTACCTGCATTGCCTCCTCATAACATTATGGTTCACCAGAATCAATCAACACTAATAACACAATGAAGGAGAGTATAGTTCATAGGGTCTACTTAACCTAGTATATCTTCTAACACCACTTGTAGGAGTTTGAGGTACTTTCTTCTCCTGTTGTTGTACATTTTGATTTTCTGGTACCTTTGGAATTTTTTTTTCAGTGATCTCATCAAGCACAGTGTATTCTAGTTTTCCTTTTTCTTATTTCTTTCCCTGCAATTGATCTTTGTACATGACCTTCTCATTGAATATGGCATCTCTACTCCTAATTATTTTGTGATTTTCATAATCCCATAAGTGATAACCAAAATCATTAACATGATATCCAATAAAGGTACACTTCTTGCATTTTTACTCAATATTTGATCTATTTTATTTATCAATATGGACAAATGCTTCACAACCGAAAGTCTTCAAAAAATAATAATTTACATTTTTACCTGTCCATGCCTCCTTTGGAATGCCACCATCCAAATAAATTGAAGGTCCTTTTTTTACCAAGTAAACAACTATATCTACAACATCTTCCCAAAACTATAAGGGAAACCCTGCATGCAATCTTATACTCCTTGCACGCTCCATGATTATCTTGTTCATCCTTTCTAAGACACCATTTTCTTGTAGTGTTCCTCAAACTGTCTTCTCTCTGCGAATCCCATGGTATGAATAGTAATCATCAAACTCATTACTGCAATATTCATCTCCATTATCTGATCTAAGAAACTTCAACTTTTTTCCCGTCTCATTCCCAACCAAAGCTTTCCATTACTTAAAAGTATCAAAAACATTATATTTTTGTTGAATGCAATAAACCCAAGTTTTTCTAGTTGCATCATCAATAAAAGTAACATAATAATGAGAGCCACCAAGAGATGATACATGATTTTGTCCCCATACATTTGTTTGCACAAGATCTAACCTTTCACTCTTCTTTTGTTTTCTGACTCTCTTATGTTTTCCATAAACACAATGCTCACATAAATTAAATCAATTTGTTTAATATTTGGCAACAAATTTATTTTTTGAAGTATCTACATCCTCTTCTCACTCATGTGTCCAAGCCTATGATTCCATGATGTTGTATCCACTCCTGTAGAAGATAAAGAGATATAAGAATCAATATTACCAATACATAAATACAATATACCTACCTTCTCTCATTTTTCTATCATTAGTGATCTTTTGGTGACCTTCCATGCCTTATCTATAAATATAGATATGCAACCTTCACTTTCCAACTTCCCTGCTGAAATCAGATTTTTCCTTAGATCTGTAACATGTCTTACCTCTTTCAACAACCATTGGTTTCCATTCCTTTTCTTTATTTTTACCTTTCCCATTCCAATAATTTTACATGGTGCATCATCACCCAAATGAACCTGTCCAAAATCACCTTGAACATATTCTATAAAATGTTTCCTATGGGGTGTGGCATGAAATTAAAACCTTTAATCTACTACCCAAGACTCATAAATCTTATCTGCAAAAAGAATCAAAGAATCTTGTAACACATCATTTGTTACATTTTCTTCTTGATTTTTATCCTATTGTCCATCTCTTTATTTCTTTGGAGCTCCAAAGTCTTTCTTCAAATGTCCTTTCTTCCCACAATTATAGCACTCTATCTTTCCCAATATGGATTTGGATTTTCCCTTCCTAGAATTCCTACGGTTCCCTAAGATCTTTCCTCTATCCCTTTGTCTTCCCCTATTCTCCATGTTTAACGCCTTACCTGATCTATCACATGTGTGTTTCCATCACATTTCTTCACTAAGCATAACACTAACAACATCATCAAATTTTAAAGTGTTTGAACTAGAGACAAAGTTACTTATGTTGATGAAGGTTGGTTTTCATTGATTTCAACCCTTGAAGAAAGTCTGGTAGCAAATTCTAGTAGCACAAAGGATTGGGTAATGGACCCAAGTTTATTTGATGTAAAGATGATTCATTATTGTGTTTTCATGGTTGATAAGAAGTACAAATGGATGAATTCTAAAGTGGTCCTCTTATGGTGAAATCCCTCACGGGAAGACGCTTTGTGGATTGAATTATTCTAGAGGTATGCTTAGAGAACCCATGTTTAATTGTGGAATAATTAGATGAAGGTCACTAAATTTGTCATTGAAACTATCCTAGATGGATAGTGATTGTCATTCCATTTCCATTGGTATGTGGAATGTCACATAGCTTCTAACAATTAGAGAGTTATGGCCATGTGAGGTTGGAGGACCCTCATGAGTCATCTAGAAGCCCCACAAAGTCAAAGTGTTTGCAAAAGAAATTATTTAAATAATAAATTTAATGGAGAACTCCCTAAAATAAAGAAAGTGTGATGCTACATGAAAGTATAAATAAGAGGCAAGGCTCTCTCATTTAATCACACTTGAACAGATTGAATATATTTTGTTGTGTAAGGGTTATTGCAAGTACTCATTGATACATCTGAAGTTGCAAAAGTCTGAGATAGTATGAAGGGTTGACGGTGAAAGTTTTGAAATTACAATGAATACAAAAAACCCAATTTCTGAGGCGTTTGTGGGCTGACAGTGTATTAGGGTGCATACATACTGAGGTGTACGCGGGTTGACAGTGTATTAGGTTGCGTATGTACGCAGGTTGAAAGTGTATTATGATGTGTATGTATGCAAGCTGATAGTTTATGAGGGTGCGTACATGTTGGTAAAGCCATGGAAAATTGAGAAGATGAAGATGCAGAGGTTCTAGATTCTGAGATCAAGATCCTAGGAAGGGATACAGTGCTCAGATACATCAGATCTATCCATTGGCTCAAAAGGTATGTCTTATTTCGATAAATAGTTGGATTTTGATGTATGCATGAGAAATGGTTATGGAGATTTGAGAATTCTCCTTAGAGAGACTAGTGTCTGCATGGGATCTTCTGCATAAGTAAGATCTAAAGAAATATAGTGYTGGTATATTTATCATTGATACTTCTTGTTGAGGCACATCTTGTATTTCTTAGCATATGGATAAGGTTTTGTGAGAGCTTGTATTTTTGAAGTGGTTGATGTATTGAGAGGTTGAATATCAGAAAGGGTTTGATGACTAGATCATGTGAGGGTTATTATACTTGTTCATGATTACACACACCTATATGGCACATGACTAGAGAGAGATATATATGCTTTGGGTAAAGGTTATGTATGAGGATGCATGCACAGGGTACAGTTACAGTCTAGATAYAGTGATAGGTTACAGATCTATGTGAAAKAAGTTACACAGGGTCAGAAKCTTTCAGAAGAAAGAAAACCCTAGTTTTCATAAGGCATATGCAGGTTTCATAATAGTTTGGTCACGTACATATGTGGGATTCATAACAGATAGGGTTTTTACATACGCATGATGCAGCACTACAGGTCGCATGCCTGTTGTATTTTTTTGATACATGTTCATTTCAGGTACAGATTGATTACAGGACAGTTGTATAGGTTGGATGTAGGTCAGTTGTACAGTGGCATATCTCACAATGATAGTGTGAAAGTGGTTTCATCATTCTACATCTATGTTAGGGCGGTTGAACGGGGAAAGGATAGGCGGTTGTAGCCACCTTCGAGTTGTAGCCGGAGAAATTAGGGGGTTCTATCCTCCTTCTGGTTATAGCTAGAGAATTGGGGAGTTGGAGCTTCCCTCATGTTGTAGCCAGAGAAACTAGGGGGTTGGATCCTCCTTCTAGTCGCAGCTGGAAAATCATTATGTAGTTTACTCCTGCTTTGGGTTTCCACGTAAAACACTGGTGTACTATGTATGTATATGATTGTTCATTTGTTCATTTCATATTTACTCTAACATTATTGGATGATAATGCTACATTGATATAACACTTGTATTATATGGTTAAAAAGAATTAGATTTCTCTATTACTGATTCACTCCCCCTCTCAGTAACCCAACAATTGGTATCAAAGTAGGTTCCTTCAAGAATCAGTTTAACCACTAAAAGGTAGATCATGGAGAGAAACAACTTGTATAAAAATGGAATACCACAGTTTGATGGATAGAAGTATGCATTTTGGAGCATAAGGATGAAGACATATATTCAAGCATAGGGATTTGAAATTTGGAAATCAATTGTAGATGGATACACAATACCAGTAGTTTCGCCAAAAAATGACAAAGTAGTGAAACTTGGTCAAAATAATTCCAAAGCCACAAATGCACTTTTGAATGGTCTCGGTGAAACGGTATTCACCAAAGTTGTACATTGTAAATCAGCTAAATAAATTTGGGACAAACTTCGAAATATTTATGAAGGAGATTCAAAAGTCAAAGAAGCAAAGCTTCAAACTTACAGAGGTCAGTTCAAACAATTAAAGATGAAGGAAGATGAGAATATTGCATCTTACTTCTTACGAGTTGATGAAATAGTAAATGAAATCATGGGATTGGGAGAATAAATCAAAGAATCTGTAATTGTTCAAAAGGTACTAATATCTCTTCCTATGAGATTTGACCCTAAGATATCAACACTAGAAGAAAGAGCAGATCTAAAATCAATAAGAATGGACGAACTAAATGGAATTGTTGATACTGAGAGGGGGGTGAATCAATATCAAGTACAATTTAAAACCTTTTTCAACTTATACTTAAACAATTCAATTATATCCAATGAGAAATGAACAATAGTATAAGAGTTACACCAATACACCATGCACAATATATGAGAAATAATCAATAGTTATTGTTCAAGGGAAGTAACAACTTCCAAAGGTAGCTACAGCTTCCAAATGTAAAGGGAGGGATAAAACTCCAAGAGGAAGATACAATCCTCCAATATCAAGAGAGATTTCAACTCTCCATCCTTTCCCCTTCCTTCCACCCAAAAATATATGAGAGATAATAAAACTTCACATTAAATCATCACCATCAACCAACCATCACATAGAACCTAATAATGCTTCCTCAAACTTCTTCAATTTCTAAAATTATTCAATTTGTGGAATAATTTGATCCTTTAGATAATATTAATCAATGTATTCTCTGAAAATTCTCCAAGCTTCACTCCTTGAATCCTCCCCAAAAATAAGTTATAGAGAGAATGGTAGACCTTGTTCAATTCTGGTTTATTCAGGAGACTGAACTTGTATAGAATTCCCCATGCTCAATATTTAACATCATATTTTGAAAATTGCACACAAGAAACTACAGTCTGTAATATTTCCAATGCAATTTGTCTCACTTCATTTGGATTCTCTATGAAGAAGTTATGATTGTTTTACTCGGAACACCTGTTTATTGACTGGCTTCAAGACTAGTCAAAAACCCTATCTTCCACAGAGTGTATCTCCATAATTGTAGAAAATCAAGAGATGAAACTTCTACCACAGGTACCTTGATATATATTCTCAATACCATAACAATTTCACCATCTACATCATTCTAGAAATTGTTTTATAGCAAAAATGGTAAGATGACCTGAAAATAACATACCTTGGAACACATCACCAAAAGACTTCATCCTCCCTTGAAATCCAACCTTCTTTACTTATGATTTCCTTTGAAATTCAAATTTTGTATCAAAACAAATGTATAATGATATGTATTTATACCATTTATGTCACTTCCTTTTAACATTAGGGCTGACCTGACAATTTCTTATTTTGTAATTCTTTTCTTTAATTATCTTCAGGGCCTACATGTACTTCCTTCTTCAATTCACTTTGTCATCTTCAAAAATTCATTT
>ML816241.1:3970-33532 GCA_009831015.1 Picea engelmannii | reverse complement strand
AAATTGGACATTCACCACCATGATGCAGCCAGGGAATTTGTTGAGAGTTTTAATGGGAAACAAGACTGAATTGCAAATCTAGTTATGCAAGTCACAAAAGATTCCATAGAAGCAACTTGCAACCTCCCTAATGATGGCGAAAAATGGTTTAAAAATAAGTTGATTACAGGAGGGGACACTAATCAGTTATTGAAACCTTAACACAGAGACCCTAATTGGACCAAGGGTATTCCTATAGATTGGATTGTAGATGAGTGGATGGAAGCCTAGATTATGCTCAAGATATTCATCACCTGTAAAGGGTGATATTCGACTATGTTTTTATTCCATCTCCAATTTCTTCTTCACGTGGAAGGAATTAAAAGACTGAACCCACCTTATTACTTCTTGAGAGATATAAATAACATGGCTATGAAGGTTACAAAAAACCCTAAGACTCCTCCTAATGGAATTTATCATCGGGGATTGATTAAGGTACTGATCAAAGTAGAGCTAGGAAAACTACAAAGGAATTGGGATCAATTCTTGATCCAGCCAGGGTTTGAGAAGGAAGTGCATCCTCCTGCTTCACAGTCACATGATATAGTCGTTCTGTCAACTCAAGAAGCTTCACCCTCTCCTCCAGTTTATCAGACCTCCACATTAATTTAGCATCTCACTAAGTCCTGGAAAATGGATCTCACACAAAGATTGTTATAGTGATAACATGGGCTCCAACTGGGTATTCTATCCTCCCTATGAGGTATCAAATAACAATAGATCAAGTGCCTACCCATTGGGCTGTGATTCATTCTTGCAATCTGAATCTAGAAACCTTTACTCAGAAAACTCAAAATCTACTCAACATAACTCAAGGCCTTCACCGCACACCTTAGTTATGCTACTTTTATTTCAATTTCTTCATGCAAAAAATGAAAATGATTATGTACTATGAATAGAAAAGGTGATGATTGTTTTAAACGATATAATGTTTGAGGAACCTGCCACTCACAGACCCTCCTCCAACGACGTCTCCATTATTTTCCTATATTAGATAGGCATTTCTCCCATGGTATGTTGCAATTCTGAATGGTCCCAGCCATAGATGATCAAATTACCCATGCTTTCCCTTATCTTCATTTATGGCATCCCATCTCAATACCAAATCTCCCACTTTGAAATTATCTTCTTTGGTATGTCTGTCAAAATGTTTCTTGATCTTGTCTTGGTGCAGCTGAACATTATTGAAGGCCTTTTTTCTTGTTTGTTGTACACTGATTATTTCATCTTTTCTTCTCTGCGTGGCATCTGTCTCAACATCCTTCTCCTGTAACATCCTCATCACTGGCAACCCAAATGTGGTAGGAAATATTGCCTCTGTACCATAAAAAATATGAAAAGGTGATGTGGCTATAGATCTCTTTGGGGTGATTCTGTCATCCCATAGTGCATGGATGAGCTTCTTGTGCCAAGATTTTTTTTTATCTTGCAACAAAATTTTTATAATTCTGGTTAAGCTCTTGTTTAATGACTCGGCCAACCCATTTCCTTGAGGTTAATAAGAGGTGGAGTGACCAAGAGTTATGTTTTAATCACTGAAAAGTTTCTCCATATTTTTAGATTTAAATATTGTTACATTGTCTGTGATGATTTTTATTGGACACCCGAACCTGGACAAAATATTGTCTTCCAAAAATTGGATGATAACAACATGTGTGGCATGCATGGTGGGAACTTCCTCAATCCATTTAGTGAAGTAATATATTGCTGTCAGGATCCACTTGTGCTAGGATGAGGACTGTGGATGTATTTCTCCTATGAAATCAAGGCCCCACTGTCTAAAAGGTGCTTCATCAGAGATGGGTTTCAAAGGAAGAGGCTGCAATTTCCTTTTCCCATCAAAAAGATGGCATTCACAACATCTTGAAAAATCTTTATAGACATTGAAAAAAATGCTATGCCAATAGAACCCATCCCTCAAAATCTTGTGCATAGTGGTTTTCCAATAATGGTGGCCTCCATAGTCACCCTTATGGAACTCTCTGATGGTCTTCTCTATTTCTTCTTCCAGCAAGAAGCTCAACAAAATTCCCCCTGGACCCTTCCAATATAGAGATTGATTTACCATACAAAAATTTTATGCCTTAATATTTAAGAACCTGCCCTTTGTCTTACTCAATTCAGGAGGGGCCTGCAAATTTCTCAACACATAAATAATATCAACATACCATGGGGAGTCGAGAAATTTATGGGATATTTGAGGAGCTCTCTCATCCTCTGCACCTGCTGACAAGTCAACAATGAAATGTATTCCTAGGAGTTCACAATTGGTCTGTGCCATCATCTTTGCAAGCCTTTGTACCTTGATCAAATTTTTATGTTTGATATCAAGGTCATATTCTAATTGAAAAACTATCCATTTACCCCTTTTTCCTTAAGGATCAGGCTGGTTTAAGATGTCTTTCACAGAACTACTGGACACATAAGCAGTAGTATGGGAATGCTAGATGTAAACTCTAAACTCTTTCAAAGCCTTGAATAGTGCATATGCTTGCTTCTCCATGATATCATACTTCAAGGGGGCATCTTTGAATGTCTTGTTGTAATATACTATGGGCTTCTCAAAATTCTTCTCATCTTTCTGTAGTAAAACAACAACAATTGTGTGCTCTGAAGCAAAGGAGAACAATATGAAGTTCTTTTCAAAATTAGTATTGACCAGCACTGGAGCCTTGGTCTATGCCACTTTAATGTCTTCGAAGGATTTTATGGCTTTAGGGGTCCACTTTATTTCATTTCCTTTCTTGAGCATGTTAGTAATATACCTTATGATTTCAGCCAAGTTAGGGATAAAACTTCTCAGAAAATTCACTTTTCCCAGGAAATATTGCACCTCTTTTTTACTTCTGGGTATGGAAATTTTTAAGATTCCCTCAACTCTGTTGGGATCTATATTTATCCCATCCTTTGAAATAATGTGTCCTGAAAAATTTCCTTCTTCCATGGAAAAATTTGACTTCTTGGGGTTCAAGGAGATACCGAACTTTATACACTTATGAAATGCCCTTCTTAGATGCTTAAGGTGTTCTTCATCCGAAACTGAATACACAATGATATCATATAGGTAGATAACAATGAGTTTGTCTTTCTCATCATCAAAATCTATGTCCATATCTCTTTGAAATGTTTCCCCTGCATTCATTATTCCAAAAGGCATCTTGGCATACATGGATGTACCCAATGGTGTTGTGAATGATATCTTTTCATGATCATCAGGGTGCACCATAATATGATTGTATCCAGAGAAACAATCCAACATTGACATTTTCTAAGAACCTACCTTTTTCTATAGAATGTGATCCATCTTAGGCAGTGGGTAGTTTTCCTTTAGAGACACCCTGTTCATATTTCTGAAATCCACACATAGCCTGATTTCTCCACTCTTTTTTCTGACTGGCACCAGATTTGCCACCCATTTAGAAAACCTCAGGAATACTATGATCTTGGCTTCAAATAAGTTCTTTACCTCTTTCTCAATCAAGGGAAGAAACAAAGGGTTTATCCTTGTTAATTTATGTTTGAAAGGTTTGTGATCTTATTTGATTGGGATCACATTCTAAATTATACTAGTGTCATAAGCTTTCAGATCGTCATAGCTTTAGGCAAAAATATCAAGGAAATATTTCACTAAATTGATGTATTTTTCCTTGACTTCAGGGATGAGTGTTCTGGACATATTAATGATCTTGGGATCCTCCTGAGTCCCAATATTGCAATCTTCAACATCCCCTTCATTTACTATAATTTTTGGACTCCTAGCCACATCATTACTATCAAAGAGTTTCTCCAATGGTACAAGACCCTTGGGAATGATTTTTCTCTTCAACTAAATTATATCTCTTCCTGCAATCTGATTGTCAAAGTAACCATCCTTTTTGAAGGAAGCTGCATGTACCTCTTCATCACAATATTCTTCATCAATGTTCAAATTTTCAAAACCATTTTCCAGTTTGAGGAAACTTTATATTTGTTTATCATCTTCAAAAACATGCCAATACTTAATATTATCAGGAATTGTCGGTATGTGCTTGATCTCAACCTTGTATCCCCTACTAGGAAAGATTGGAATTTTAAAAAATAAAGTTGAAGTGGCAAGGGCATCAACAATCTTATTCTGACCCCTCTGAATCGTTGAGAGGCTATATTCTAAAAATTCTTCAAGTAGGTCCAACATTGTATTCTTGTATGCTCTTAATCTGGGGTTCTTGGCTTGATATATTCTCTTCACCTAATTTATGATCAACTCAGAATCCCCATGAACAACTGTCTTCTTAGCACCCATTTCTTTTATAGATTTCAATCCTAATACCAATGCTTCATATTCAACCATATTGTTTGTGCAATCGAAATCCATCTTATAAGAGCACATTTTTGTAGCCAATATGGGGGGGTTAACCCACACACCAACTCCTGCCCCCTCTCTAATGACAGCTCCATCAAAGCTCATGCTTCACATCTCATTTTCTGCACTGTCCTACTACTCTGAAAACTTCTCAATCTGTTGATCAGATCTATCTTTGTCAGTCATATCAATTTCTGTCCCTTTATCTTCAAAACACGGATCATTGAAGAAAATAGAATACCCCAACTTAGTTTCCACAGAGTAGATGGGATGATTATTCGGTTGTGACTTGTTTTTGACCATATATTTGATAAAAACCTCTCTATACAACCTCCTATCTTGACCAAAGACATGGATGGTGGAGTATGACATGTCCATGTGGAGAGTTCCCTTCAATTTTGCAGCCCATGACCTAGATAATAGCATGCCAAACTTGGGAGGAATATCAACAACCACTACATCCATGAGCATATTATTTGTTGGCATTTTAGCTAAAGACACCACCATATCTTTGATAAGACCTAGTCCCTTCACCTTCCTTGAATAAAAAGAGAACAGGTACTTGTAAGGCCTTGTGATGTCAAGGCCTAGTTGGTCCATGATCACCTTGGGAATTAGGTTATGGGATGCTCCTGAATCCAACATGGAATTTTGCAGATTCGTATCATGGATTTTCAGGATGACATAGAAAGGGGGGACCTCCTTAGCATCACCATTTTCCTCTACACGTGGGCCAAATAAGATGGTCGGGTGATCATCTTGTATGTTAAAAGTGTCAGAAGTTTGTTCCATCTTAAGCATATTGATGATCTGATTTCTATATTCACTATTCTTGATCAATTCATTGAATGGTACACAAATTTTCATCTTGGCCATCTCACTTTCAAAATTAAAGGAGGATGAGGTTTTCTCTACCTTTTTGGTGATTGTCTCCCTTCTTGTCTCAAGTATATTTTTATGGGATTCTTCCTTTTTCTTTCCTTTGTCCACAACATATTTTGTAGTAGAGTCTTTTTTGGGCATACTCAAAGAGGTTATGTTACTTTGAGCTTCTTTGGTGGGGTTTCCCTTTGGAGGATTTCCCTTCAAGGGTTTTGCAGGAACTTTATGATTTCGAAGATTATATTGTCTCTATAATTGCACAATGGCATTCTGCAATCATGCTTGGTAATATTCTCTTTCTACTAATAACCTTTCCTCCTCATATTGCATGAAGATCTCATTTGCATCCATGAACTGTTCATGTTCTTCTTTAGTAAAAAACACTTATGTTTCATTAGCATCACAACAATTCATGTTGTATTAAAAATTTCCATCATAATTCTCATTCACATAATTATTTTGAAAAGGAGGCCTTATTTGTCGGTCCTCCTGATTTCCTTGATTTCCTTGAATCCCCTGATTTCTTTGATCTCTTGGTATGATTTGTGGGATTGTTGGTCTTCTCTGATTTCTGGGTGGACCATCATCCTATTCTCTGGTGTTAGGATTATTATCTAAGACCATTATCTCCATCATTTTCTCCATGGTTTTCATCATCATTTCAAATCTTTTTACTGATGTTTGTGAGGTTGAAGTTTGTTCCTTATCTTGAGCTTTGTTCATGTCCCTTATTGAGTTAGATTTGATCTTTCCTTAAGCCATTAAATTTACCTCAACTTCTATGGCGTCATTCATCATATCATCTAATGAAGGAAATCTTCATTCCCTCAATAACAAAGAAAAATCACTTTCAAAAGAATCAGCATATCTGAGTTGAGCAATTTTTTTTTTTTTTTTTTTTTTGGGGGGGGGTTGCTTACCTCAATAGGAATAAGATTATAGACCTTTACAAATCTAGTTGAAACCTCCTGCATTGTTTCACTAGGTGACCTCATCGTGTTTTTATACTGAATCAACAACTGAAGGGGGTTTTTCTTGTCTCCCCACTTTGCAAGAAAACTTGTTTCAAAGGCCTCAAAATTTGTGATGCTAGCTCTTGGAAGAGATCTGAACCACTTCCTCACTTCTCCTGCAAGACTTTGTGAAAACAACCTCATTTTTGCATCTTCAAAATATACATCTTCCAAGTCTATAAAATCATTGAACCAGTCTAGATGTTTCTAGGCTGACACACTACCTTCAACATCATACAATTTTATCCTTAGATTATACTTTCGAGTTAAATCATGTAACTGAGCAGGAAGTATGAGAGGAGAAAATCTAGCTACCATGGTTGTTGTGAGGGGTTGGAGTGGCTTTTGGTTCTCAGTATGAATTACTATAGGCTTCATAGATGCAGCTAAAATCAAATCTTGGAATCTCTTTTTGTCAAATATGACCTCGTTCAAACAAGATTCGGATTTAGTTATGAACATAGTTTGCTCAAACTTTACATCAAACTCAAGATCTTCAATGCTTTTTACTCCATATTTGGGCAAGGATAGATATCTGTCTAAACACAAAGTTGGGCTTATTTGTCTTTCTTTTCTTTTATGTACAATATTTCTAGGATCAGACATAGGGATTGCAGCTTCTAGGTCTGGGTTTCTCTTTGTGTGAATTCTCTTGGGAGCCAGGATTTCTAGCTCAAACTGCTTGGTGCAAATGGTGTCTTGGTAATGGAGTTGCCAGGGAAAAAATGATCTCATTCAATCAGGTGTTTGTTTCACTGTCACCCTCAGGAATCAATCTGAAGCTTTAATTCATTCTTTTCAGAGGAAATATTTCACTTTCGATCCCTGACAACGGTGCCAGAATGTTTGCACTCCATAAATTTGTCTATTTGATAGAAAAATGATAGAGCTAACTATTTCAACCAACTTTGGAGATGGGTACTAGACTGCTCAGCTCAGAGAGGGATATCGTGTGTAACTTGATATTTCTTTGGCAATCAATGGCTAGATTTGGTTTTGTTTTGGGGGGTTTTATAAATTTGTTGGCAAGGAAGGGGAGGGACACTTAGGGCTATGGAGTCAAAATTTTGAAAGTGAATGAAAACAATGATTGGCTGGTAGAATTCTCTAGAGGATAAAGGATAAATGAGGCGATGAATCTGACTCATAAATTGTATTTATGCAGAGTGTAAGAAGAAGGAGAACACATGTAACTAAATCAGAGCATTTCTAAAATGAATTATGAATTAGTTAGGAAGAAAATTACATAGTTTAAATTGCTTAAGCCGAGAGCATCACAAGATGAATTATGAGCTTTTAACTATCCAATTTAAACAGATGAAAATGAAAATGGAATTAAAGAACATTTGAAATACATACAAGGAGAGGAGAAAAAACTCATATCACCACCATTAGAATCTTTTCATAGAGACTTCAAAAGCTTCTGCATATGTATTCAATTCAGCTCCAGAAAATTACAATTGAGTTCAGAATAATTAAAAGGTTCCCTTGCACTTCTGCCAACATTAATACATTCAGAACTACTAGAATTTATACAATTCAAGTTCCTTTCAATGAGAAACCGATTACAATAGATGAACTGAAACATTTCAACTTCTAAAAATGACTACAATACTTACATTTGACAGTTTCGATATGGGAAACAATTACAATGATTGATCAAACGAAATGTTTCATGAACTATCGATCAGTTCTTCCGACTCTTCAGCTTCTTTCTTTGTCATATATTCTATTTTGATCCTTTGTCAGATATGCCAATTTGGTGACACTTGGGGGCTATTTGTTGGTTCCTAGAAACTGCATTTTGTCCTGCCCAACCGCACTATCTCCTTCCACTGCAAGTCAAAAAGGATCTCATAGTCCATCATTTCTTTGATTAGGATCTCCAGGTCAATGCAAGAGGTGTAATTCATGGTTGGAAGCCCAATCTTCATTGTCTTGAACTGATTCAAGATCCCAAAATCTGTGGTCAAATACTCCACCAGGTTTGTTCCTTTCAAGTTTTCCTCCAAGATTTCAAACTTGGATTGATCCATTCTGCATTGGGTGAGGTGAGATTTTTATTCCTCCTCATCATACAATTTTCCTTTTCCATCACAAAATGGTGGGAGGCCTTTGATGAAAAACTCTTCAAACATATATTTGAATTCCCGTGTACTCTGCTCCATTTGTATGGCCCTGGTTTGGACTTATTTAAGCAGGTTATGCTTGGCAATGACAATCCTGGACCAAATGTTCAATGTAGTCCTTATTTGACCCCAATGGTCTTAATTTCAACGGTGGGGATGAAATTTAGCATATTTATAGCATTATGGGCCCACTCTGAGGGTTTCTTCACGATTGTCTCATTCACAACAGTGCACCTGCTTCTGGTTGTGATGGCCATGCTATATTTTTCATTTATGAAATTTAAGTACACTGTGAACTTGGAAGATTCAGCAGCAATAGAATCCTAGATGACATGTTTGGCTCCTCGCAAAAGTCCTTTTTATTTCAACCTTGTCTTCAACTTTTCTACTCTTTCTTGCAAATCTTGATTCTCCTTCTGGAACTGGGCCATCTTCTCATCCTTTGTTTTTATTTCTTGTTGGAACCTTTCTATATCTCCCTTAAGGATTTTGATTTCTCCTACCTTCAGGCTAACATGTGACATAGCCTGGACAATTCCTTCAGTGCTTCGCCCAATTTCGGTAGTAGAAGGTACAACTACAACCACCTTTGGTACTTATGTCTGTCTTTGTGACCAATTTTCCTTTTCTTTATCCAGTTGTAACACCTTGGCCTTGTAATTCAATGTTTCATGTCGAAATGTCTCCTTCTCCTGTTCTAGAGAAACTCGTTCTTCTATTTGTGGATACTCTGTGGAAGAAATTTTTAGTTTTTTCTTCAAGATTTGAATCAACTTTTTTTTTTCTTCTAAGGAGGATTTGACTCCCTGAGGGCCTTCAAATTCTAATCTCTTGAATTGAGTCTACCAAGATCTGTTGGATGCTTTCTCTTGTCTCAATTATCTCTCCAACTTAAGTGCAGGAGTTTTCAGCTTTGAATTCTTCAAGATCAGACCCAAGTAATATGAATACAGTATGTCACTGGTGTTTCTATGGAATTTCACCTTGTTTAGGGCACTGATGTTGTCATAATGAATCTTAAACTTAGACACTTTATCCTCATCTGCAACTTCGATGTTGAGTGTCCTCTTCTCTACATCCTTGACTATGAACAGAGAAGACTTGTGCTAAGAAATATTTTCTACCTCAGGGATCAACTCTCTTATTTTACTCATGGCCAAGTTTCCTTTCTCAGCATATTTCCTTGCCAAATGTTTTGTAGATTGATAGACTACTCCAGGTGCTTTATCAAAAATGTGGTTTTTGTTGCTGAAAACTCATGAGCTACTTTCACTTTGGGGCATACTTCTTTTACCAGCTTCTTCCTTGATGGTGCCACTCTCCACCATATCCATACTTAATTTCTCTTTAGGCTCTTCTTCCTCCATATCTACTATATGTGGGGATTGTGTGATCTTCATTTTCTTGGCAGCAATCTGCTGACTACTGGTGCCTAGGGCGTATGAACTGCTTCTCTTTGTGTAGATCATTACTTTGGGAACTTTGAGTATCAACGTCGGAGGAGTCTTTTGTGTCTGAGTCTGTTGTAGGGTTGGCCCTACTTGTTGTGTTTGAGCAGGATGCAAGATGGCCTCCATATCAACACATGTTTCTAAATTTGCCAATTTGTCAAAAACTTCAACATACTCATGCTCATAAGCGCCATGTTTGTTCATTAATCTTCTTGTAGATATGACCTGATGTGGATCATATATTATCCTGTGTAGTTGTGCAAATCCAAAATCCTTGAGTTTGGTATGGATATGATATAAGCATGATTTATTTTTTACAACAAAGGGTCCTATGTTGAAAGGGAATTTGAGGTTGGATGCCTTGTGCAGTTTTAGGAAATTTTTTGTCTCTGTGATGATTCTTTTCCTAATAAACTCCAGGGAGAAAACTCGATGTCATAAAAATAGGCATGATATAGGGGGCCTCTTGACAACCATATACCCAAATTATTGTAGAATGCATGAACAACACCCAGTCTCCCACTCTACTTTTTGGATTTGGATGCAAACAACTTTGCACATCTTCCAAGACTCTTGGCAGGACGGTGTTGACAATCATGTTGTAAACTCTGGACATGATCTTATTTATGAAAATGAGCATTGGGATTCTTTTGCATTCAGTCGAGATGAATGTTGATTCAGGGAAATCTTTCTTCTTTGTCTCCAGGAACATCTTCAACAAGTATGTGTAATACCCAAAGTGCCTTAGTGTCTATAAATTCACTAGTTTTTTGTGTACATTATCAGCTATGAATCCTTCAAAGCTAATGTGAACTGACTGACTGGACTCTGACTGGAAAAATGTTAATAGAAAACCTAACATGACCTCAACTACATACTTTTCATTATCTAAACCTAAAATCTGACTGAGTATGGAATAGGCCCATTGGACTTCAATAACCATGATATTTACATTCATTTGCAAGGACAAACTCTCTGAAATATGCTCGGGTTTGAAAATTGTCTTCAAAAATAGGTTTTTGACTTCGGGGGGACATTCCCTTTAAAGTGTAATTAGATTTTCTTCCTCAAACGGTTCAGACACTACGAAGGGGGACTCTGGTATGTCGAGGGTGTATAAAATTGGTAGGCTGTCTACTCTACACAGGACATCCGACCCTAATTTATTTAAGACGATTTTCTCTTCATGTGAGTATTTCTCTACGTACCAACCTATGAATTTCGAGAAAGGGAATGCGACTTCGATGACATAAGGGACTATGGAGGCCTATACTGCTTCAATACAGGGTATATGTTTTCCTACATTATCTGACAAATTGGCTCTGGACAAGTAGACGGGTGAGACAGTTATTTCAGTGTCGAACACATTTGAATCTCTGTCAATTAGGGATTCTCCATTCGACATGGGATTTTTCTTTGCTACAGACACAATTATGGGGTCATTGGTGAAGGTGAAAATAAATTTGAATGAACAGAAGATGCATGAGTTTGGCACAAACTTGAGCTTCAGTTCGAATGGAGCGGTTGCGCCAACTTCCAACGTTGCAATGATTTGAAAAAACATAAAATAATGACAAGGGTCCACCCCTTTATATACACTTTCTAGATTTCTGGGACGAGGAAAAGAAGTTTGGGGTAGACTTCTTATCACCTTGAAATGCACCTAGTGGCGCCATGTGGTCCCGACTCGAAACCATGGTTTTCTTTTCAGCCCACTTTCAAGAATTAACCTCCACACTAGTTCTCCGCTCGAAAATATCCTTGACTGTCAATATGTAGCCAACGTGATATGTGACCCATCAAGTCACATCAACTTCAAACTTTAGCTATACTTAGCCTCCTTCCGCTAGATATGTCCCTCTCCTCTAGTTTATCACACCTCCACATTAATTTAGCATCTCGCTAAGTCCTAGAAATTGGATCTCACATAGAAATTGTTATAGTGATAACATAGCCCATCCAAAATCTCCAGATGTGCTTGTTGTTTCAGACTCTCACAAGATCCTGAAACAATCCAAATCTCTTAAAAAATTAGGATATGAGAAACTATTTCTTTTACCTGCTTCTGAAGAATCCACATCGGGGAAAAAGGAATTTTTTGAACTAGAATATTTTTACACACCCTATCCTGAGAGTAGATATAAATTTGAGGAAATATTTGAATTCCCTGAAGAAACATAGTACATTCCCTTCGAAAAAATACCAATCCTTGAATAAATTCAAGAAGATAAACCCAATCTTAGCCTCCAAGTTAATATCCTTTCTACTAAAAAATGTGTGGAAGAAATTCTCCAGTCCTCTCCTAAGATTCAATTGTTGAACATCCCTAATCCCTCAACACCACAATCACCATGGTCTCCACATACAATTCAACCTTTAGGTGGTCAAACAAGGGTTGGTGAAGCACCTCCCAATCCAATGGATTCTATCAGGGCTTCCAGATATGCACCTTTGCTATTGCCAAATAATATTCATCCTCTCCCAGGAAATGATTACATGAAGTACCTTCCAAGGTTTGACAATGAAGGGGAAACAACCGCAGAGGAGAATTTAACTGTTTTTTATTCCTTTGCTGACAATTTTCAAGTTGATTATGATGATGTGTGGATGAGGATTTTTGTTAAAAGTTTATATGGATAAGTGAGGAAGTGATTCAAAAAACTAAGAGCTAACTCTATTACCACTATCATAGACTTTGATGTTATCTTCTTGATAAAGTGGGGGGGGGGGGAAGAAAGATGATTTATACTATATGACAAAATTCAACAATCTGTGGAGAAAATTGGTGAATCTATCTTCGAATTCTTTAGATATTCAATCAGATGTACCAGAATATACCAGATGATATTAGTTCAGCTCAGAGGTTAGCAAAAGTCACTTATTCTAATGCCTTTGATGTTGATTTTTGTTTGCTACTATGGGAAAGAAGATCAACCACTCTGGTTGATATGAAAGATTCAACCCTTGAAGTTGAATCCAACATTCTAGCATCATAACATCTCAAGAAGAGATGATATAAGGGAAATCTAAAAGAAGAATATAAGTCTTTTGCATCAAATACCAAAAATTAGAATATTTTCTTGGAGGAGATGGCAAGAAAGATGGAGGAAATGCCATCTGAGTTGTCTAAACTCAGATTGGAAAAACATAAATGGAATACACCTCGGTAAGGAAATAAGAACAAAAATCAATATATAATACCTTATAACCCTCAGATCATGCAGAGGGATAAGAATAAAAATGATGATCGGAAAATTCAGACACCCTTGCAGAAAATTTATATTGAAGAAAATCAGGAAGTTGAGGAGGTTGATGAAGATTTGTATATTCATTTTTTCAGAGCTGTGATTGTTCTCAGTCACCTAACACATAATGAATATGAATATTCACTGAATTCACAGCCTGGGGGAAGCCCAAATAATATGTTTTGTAACACATATCAGCAAGGATACAATCTTAGATCCAAATCAGCTTCTGCTAAATCTACTCCTCAAAAAGACAAATTTGTTCTTACCAAACCCTCTCTTCAAAAATATAAACCTGTTGCCACAACAATATAGACAGGAAGAAAAAATATTGAAAGAAATAAAGTACAACTAGATATGAAAGTATCATCCCCGGAAGCAGACAAGTTCTCATCTTCTTTGAGCCTAGAACATGAGATAAGTAAGATCAAAATTCTTATTCCTCTGACTGAATTGGTTAAAACAAATTCTTATAGGAGTCATATTTTGAAATGGTTACAACCTGCTTCTGTCATTGATTCTATTACTGATGTGATTAATATCCAAGATGAAAAAACCACTATTGTCTTAGGGCCAATTGTAGAAGAGAGGGATGACTCCACTCCTCCTTTTTATGTCTCATTAAGTGTTCATGACAAAATCCTTCACAACTGCCTGTTATATTCTGGAGCCTCCTATAATATTATGCCAAAGGTTGTCATGGAAGAATTGGGGTTAGAAATCACTAAAGCATACCATGATATTTTTTCTTTTGATTCCAAAAAATTCAAATGCTTGGGGGTTATCAAAGACCTTGTTGTTTCATTATCTCAAATCCCAGCCAAAAGTTTAGTCATGGATATAGTTGTAGCTGATATCCCTCCTAGGTTTGGTATGATGTTGTCCAGATATTGGTGTAAGAAGCTTGGGGGATCTCTTCAAATGGATCTCTCTTATGTCACTATACCTGTTTTTGGAGGAGAATTTAGAAGACTATATCATGAGTCTCAATTGGAATATATTATTAGTGGCATGCCTTTAAAACCCCTTTCCCTCAAAGTTGAAATACAAAGTATAGGTTAGGTACATGCCTTCTACTCCAAAGAATGTCAAGCATTGGAGGATTTTTGAGGAAGATTCTAAAATCAAAAGGTTCATTGAAGCTATAGATGATTTTTCTTCAATTCATATTGATCAAGATGAGGATTTGGATAAGGCTAACCATAATTTGAATTTTCATAATATGATTGTTGGGTATAAGATCTTGTAATTTTCTACTAACCATATTCCAAAAGGCCTGGTACCTCTTGAAAGAATTTTTTATCATAATGATATTCCTTTGAAACTCCCTGATCTAGAAAATGAAGCAGAGGTGACTAATTGTAATCTTGGGACTAATACAAATCCCAAGCATGTTAAATTATCAAAATTCTTGTCAACAAAATACCGAGCTAAATATGAATAACTGTTGAAGGAATTCACTGATATTTTTTTATGGAAATATGAAGATCTTAGGACCTTTGATGAAACTATCATTCAACATAAGATACCTTTGAAAGAGAATGCAAAACATTTCAAGCATAAATTAAGGCGGATTAATCCTCTTTCATTACCCATTATGGAGAAGGAATTCAAGAAACTTTTAGATGCAAATATCATTGTACCCTTGAGGTACTCTGACTGGAGCAAATCCGGTGCCAGTGAGAAAGAAGAATGGTGAAATCAGACTTTGTGCCGATTTCATAAATTTGAACAGATGTTCTCGGAAAGACAACTATCCATTGCCCAAAATGGAACATATATTACAAAGGGTGGTAGGATATAGGAGGTTTTCTATGATTGATGGTTTCTCTGGATACAATCAAGTAATTGTTCACCCAGATGATATGGAGAAGACTACATTCACAACACCTTGGGGTAATTTTATGTATTCTCAGATGCCTTTTGGTTTGATGAATGTTGGGGCCACTTTTTAGCGAGCCATGGATATCTCTTTTGTGGGAGAGAAGGATAAGTTTTTGGTCATCTATTTGGATGACATTACTTTATTCTCTAACTCTTATGAGGAACATCTACGTCATTTGAGAAAATTATTTATGAAGTGCAAAAGGTATAGTCTTTGCTTTAGAACAAGGAAAATTGCTAGGGCATATTGTTTGTGCTGACGGAGTTAAAATTGATCATGCTAGAGTGATAGTCATTCAAAATATTTCTATCCCTAGAAGTAAGAAGTAAATCCAGTCTTTCCTTGGGAAGATAAACTTTCTCAGAAGGTTTATTCCCAACTTTGTTGAATTGGTCAAACACATAATTGGTATGTTGAAGAAAGGTAGTGAGATCAAATGCCCCTATTTTGATTAGCCTAGATTTTGAAAAAGAGTTCATGATTCTTTCTTTTGCATCTCAAGATACTTTAGCAGCTGCTCTTTTGAAAAACAATTCTAAGGGTTTTGAACAACCCATTGCATTTTTCAACAGGGCACTTCGGGATGCTAAATTAAAATACGATATTATGGAGAAGAAGGATTTTTATTTGGTCAAAGCATTGAAGACTTTTAGAGTTTATGTGATACATTCCAAATTCATTTCATATGTACAATCTGGTGCTACTAAAGATATCTTGACTTAGTTAGACAGTGATGGAAAGAGAAGTAAATGGGTAGCTAAACTATTGGAATATAACATGGAGATCAAGCCTACCAAGCTAGTCAAAGGGCAGGGGTTAGATATGCTGCTATGATTCCAATTGAAGAGCTCTAGGAGTTGATTAGATCTGTAATAATTCAGGAAATTCACATCCTCAAACCAACAATTCTCAAGTCAATGGAAATATTGTTGAATCAGAATGGTATAGAGATATCCTTTATTTTCCATAGAATTTCCAAGCTCCTCCAGGAATGGATAAGTCTAAAGTAATATCCTTGAAACTCAAAGTTGTTAAGTATTTTGTTAATAATCAAACTTTGTTTTGGAGGGACCCTTCTATATTTTTACTAAGATTTCTTGATGAAGAGGAAGCCCAGAAAGTCATGTCAGAATTTCATGGAGTGTGTGGGGGACATCACTTCTGGAAGTCCACCACATATAATATACTTAGGGTTGGGTACTATTGGCCTAGTATATTTTCCGATGTTTATGAAAAGGTTAGAGCATGTGAGAAATGCCAAAGGTTTGTTGGTAAAGAAAAGATTAAGTCTTTACCTCTCAATCCTGTAAACATTTATGCACCTTTCCAATAGTGGGATTTGGATTTCATAGGTGATATCCACCCTCCATATAGTGGCCAACACAAATGGATTCTGACAGCTACAAATTACTTCAAGAAGTGGATTGAAGATGTACCTACAAGGAGGGAAACTGATAAGGTAATCATAAGTTTCCTTGAAGAGAATATATTTTCTAGATTTGGTTTTATAGAAGTGATCATCACAAATAACACTGTAGCTTTCAAATACACTAATATGGTAAAATTCTATGAGGAATATGGCATCAAGCTTAGGAATTCTAGTGCTTATTACCCAAAACGTAATGGCCTAGCTGAATTATACAATAAAAGCATGGTCAAGATCATTAAGAATATTCTCGAAGATAATAAGAGAGCTTGGGATTCAAAGTTGAAATATTCTTTGTGGGATGATTGTGTTAGCACAAAGAGAGCAATTGGAACCTCACCGTTTCAATTAGTATATGGAATGGAAGAAGTATTTCCAAGATAACTTGCTTTTCCAGTTGTAAAATTGTTGCAGGAAATTGAAGATAAACCTAATGATGTTATCAGAAGGATTTTCTCGATTGTAGAATTGCATCAAGAAAGAGAGAAACTTCTTGGGAAGGCACATTGGCATCAATAGAAAGTTAAAGAGACTTTTGATAGAAAATAAAAAATAGAGTAGTTGTTTCTCAGGGATTTGGTTTTGAAATGGGATGCTCGCAGGGAAGACCAAAATGGGAAGTTTGATAGCCTATGGACATGTCCATTTAGGGTGGAGAAGGTCTTGGATAACAACACTTTTCTATTACATAATTTGGAAGGTGAAGAGGTTTTTGGTGGCCCAATAAATGGGCGTTTTCTAAAGAAATTATTTTACTAAAGCCATTGGTGGCTAAAATATAATTGTACATATAGGTGTGGTGTGATAGAGAGATAATAAAGGAATCCATACCCCAATGGAACCATGATGCTACTTATTCTTTTTAGTTTCTAGTCTCAGTTTTGATTTTTCAGTTTGTTATGTTTTCAATAAAGTGTCACCAAACTTTTGGAGTTGAAATAGTTACACTCTACAGAATAACATGGTAGATAGCTTGAAGAAACAAAAGTCACAAGTCTACTCAAAGTTCTATGATTTCCATAGGGAGAACTCTATCCCCCATGGAGCCATTGTTATCACCTATTTTGTTATGCTAAGTCTCATCTCTCCTCTCTTAGTTTCTACATTTCAAAAATTTTGTATAAGCTATAAATCCTAATCATTAGCTTGATTAAGGGTTCAAAATATTATTAGGGGGTAAAATTAGTATTATGCTGAGATAAATGAGGGATACTTAGCCTTGTGTTAGGGGGATAGAGGAAATTATATACATGTTTGTATGATTGTTTGATGACATCATTAGCTTTAAAATATTTTTATTTGAGCTATATGTCATATCATGTTTTATGATTCATGATTAACCAAGTTAGTAAGCTGCAGATCATAGTCAAATCCATCCAATAATGTAAAAGGACAAATATGGATGAGTGCTACAGGAACTTCCACATGTCTCTAATTGTGATCATTTTGAGCACCATTGGGATAATTGGTAGTCGTGGATTGTCCGAAAAGGATGAATGAAGATTCAAAATAGTTAGTAGGTACCCAGTCGATAGTCAAAGCATGTGAAGGTGGGGTATTTTCACCTGTACATGTATGTTTGTCCAATATGTTGCATGGATGAAGTTTTTTTCAAATCAGTTCTTTTAAATCTGGCACATTTTTCATCACTAGTGCAGCTGGTCCATTTTAATTTTCATCCATAGAGCCAAAAAATCCCCTATCTTTCTCATTGCACAACAGACATGTCCCTTTTTTGCAGCTAATAGTCCAGCCATTTGGTCATGACAGTTTATATGGGTAAAGGTGGACACGTGAACAGAAAAGAGCTTGAAGGGCTCGAGATCATGGAGGCCTATGAAGATAGTAAATACATTTTCGACGTGCAAGTTGGTATTTTTTCTATACCAAACTAGACAGTCACCACTATGTTGAATCCAAGGAATTTGCTGAGAGTTTTAATGGAAAGTGGGCCTGAATTTCATACCTAGTTATGCAAGTCATAGAAGATTCCATAGAAGCATATTGCAACCTCCCTACTGATGGCGAAAAATGGTTTAAAAATAAATTTATTACCTAATGGGATGTTAATCATTTCTTGAAACCTGAACACAGAGTCCCTAATTGGGCCAAGGGTATTCCTAGAGATTGGATTGTAGATGATTGGATGGAATCCTTCTTATGCTCAAGAGATTCATCACCTGTGAAGGGCTCTATTTGACTATGTTTTTATTCCATCTTCGATTTATTCTTCATCTTGAAGGAATTAAAATAATGAACCTACCTTATTACTTCTTGAGAGATCTAAATAAGATGTCTATGACGGTTCAAGAAAACCCTAAGACTCCTCCTCGTGGAATTTATCATCAAGGATTGATTAAGGTATTGATCAAATCAAAGCTAGGAAATGTACAGAGGACTTGGCATTGATTCTTGATCCAGTTGGGTTTTGAGAAGGAAGTACATCCTTCTGCTTCATAGTCACATGATAAAGTTAGAGCGTTGACTCAAGAAGCTTCACTCAGTGCCAGTCAACCAACCATTTCAAGGGTAAAACAAAATCTTGCTTAAAGACTTTAGACGAACCAGTGGAATCTACTCCAACTAGCCTACAAGCACATGTAGGGTCTTCTCATATCCTAGGTGGAGGTAAGCATCCATTTCCATATTCCCAAAAGACTTATTCTAAAAGAACCCAAAGATTGGTAAAACGTAGGGTATTGAAGGAAGATAAAAATCCTGAGACAACAGAGGAATTGGTAGATCCTATATAGCCTAAAGATCACACCCCAGAGATCATTCCTCATATCTCAAGTTCCTTTGAAGATGATGCTTCTAAATATAAAGTTGTGGTAAGAAAAAGGAGCACCATAAATTCAGGTTAAAATCCAAAGAAATGTATAATAATTCCATTAAAGAGAAGGTCATCATTATTGATGAAGAATATGAAAAAACTATGGAAAAGACATCTACAAGTAAGAAAATCCATGTAGCTAAGCTTGAGAGGAATAAATTAAAGAAGGGAGGATTGATAGTTAATAAAAAGACTCCTACAGGAAAAAACAATGTTGCTACAAGAAAATAGGGTAAGAAGAATACGAAAGGCCCAAACCCTAAGATCAGATATGAAGGGGATAATCCCATAAGAATTAAAACTAGATCTCAATCCAAGAAAAACAGAAAGTATAGTTTGGATTTGATGGCAGAAACAATTGCATCAATATTTCATGGAGATCTGACAGTTTGAGAATTCCACCTCAAATGAAAAATCCTAAAATATGATTGAAAATGATGGATAATGGAGGAAACATTTTTTGTTTCTTGTATCTAAGGTGGCATTCTTCTTTTTTGTTATGATAAACTGTAACCTGGGCGAGTAAAGGAGTTGAAAACATGCAAAACTAGTTTTTTGTATGTCTCTACAGGAAGTCCTCACAGTCTCATACACAGGAAAACAAGGGCACTACAGGAACACCTGTAGCAGCCGATTTTGTTGCAAATATGACACAGTTTCATATTTTTGTAATGGAAGAGGGTGTAAATCATGTAATATTTCTATAGATCATATTATGGAGTTATATACCCTTTTGTGGATCTAAAATATATCTTGGGATACGATGACTATACATATCTATTGTCATGGTTGATTTGTCAAAGGTTGGATTCAAATGGATCATTGAAGATCGGGTGTATCTTAGAAGGATAAAGAGGAAGCTAAAGTGTACTCATCCAGATGGAAAGAAGGTCAACCAAAGATCTTTTTATTCAAGTTTGTTTCCTTAATTCTAGTATCTATTTTGTAAATTGTTTATTATTTTGTATATCAGCAGTTAGAGGTAGAAATTCTCCCTGAGCATTTGTAGGGATTAGTTTTGATGTGTCCTTGACTATCAGGTTGACCATAAATGAATGTAACCAAGTTAAAACACTATATATTTTATGAAACAAAGAAAGAATGGGTTGGATCCTTGTTTTGGCTTTAAAAGGTTTTAATTATATGACTATTTGTATCCATCCTACCCATGTAAAGATTTCAACTGTTAATGAAGTCGATGGTTGGTGTGTATATTTCGTCTTTTTGTATCACTTCTATTTCTTCATCTTGAACATGTTATTACTATTATATGCTCATATGACTATATGTATGTGCTGAAAAGATTTCTCTATTTTGCATAGTGCAATATTTGCCACATGTGTGTTTGAGTCTTTTAAATCTTGTTCAAAATGGATTTCTGAGTGTAGGTTTATTCTTCTACTGGTCAAGTATATTAAAGAACAAATGCTCATTGATGATTGTCAATTTTGTTTCATAAATTCTCCTTAATCATACCTTATACTCTTTTATTCCAACTAAGGTTTTATTTACCTGACCTCTTGCACATAGGGGATATTTTTTAATAGCTCATTCATCAAGTTACATTAAGATTATGAGCCTGATCCTCCCTCCTCTCTAAAACTATTTTCTTTCAAAATTTTGAAACAATGTGTGCTAGGATTAACTCAAATAGCACTCTTGAGTTGACTTCTAGTGCTAACAATCTCCATTGAAGTTGCTATGCAAAACAAGGCCAAAATATCTTTTAAAACCTAAAATTCCTACACCAAAGAGCATAACATCATCAACAAAAAGTAGTTGAGATATGATTTAAGTCTTTGTTATTTTTATCCCTTTTAGGATCCCTCTTCTTTTGGCATTTTGAATGATCTTTCTGATGCAGGAGCATAGGCTCATGAAAATGAAGTCACCCATGACTTCATCAAAGTTGAGTGAATCAAAGGAGACCTAGGGTCTCACACTTGTGTAATTTGTTATTTTGGATAATGGGCAAGGATTCTAGATCCTTTCCACTTGTAAAAGATAAGATAGGGTTTGTTAATGGTTAGTGAGTCACTGATGACTCGTAGGGGTCAGTTGCGTTTATGAAGGACTCTGTTCCTTAATCATAGGATCTGGAAACAGAAATCCATTGTAATTAAATACAAGTTTGGTCGATGGTTGAGATAGCTTAACCTAGTTTAATCCAGCTAGGTTCCCTTAGAAGTTTAGCTCACAGAGTTATAGGAGCTCGGAGAGGAGGAAGCTTGAATGTAGATCAAGAAGGGAAAGCTCGGAATTCAATTCCTGGAGCATGCACAGAGACTCATTGCTMTGTTTTGTAAAAGATCTATTGGGGAAATTCAAGTTTGTAAAGAAGGTTTTATTACTCTGTTGAATTCAATTTCAGTATTGTAATTATTGATATATTAAGTGATATTATTACTCTGTGTATATTATTATCCTGATCGTCTGTGTAATATTTATGATTTTTATGATATCATGTATTTGAAAGATGTGATCGATCTGATTCATCAGTAAAGAATTGAATTCAGGAGGGATACAATGAGATTTCATAAATATTTACAGTGAGGAAAGCCCTGATTATTATGCATAGTTTGTGCGTGTATAACATTGGGATTGACGGAGGAGAATAGAGCAGAGTTCAAAGAGTCAAAGGATTGATGGTTCAGATCATATGAGAGACAGACGGCTAAGATCAAAGCGGAGGTCGGAAAGCAAGATATTAACGGTCCGGATCGCAACGGAGATTGAAGGTTTGAAGTTCGAGGAGACTTTTCATTTTCCGCTGAGAGATACGTGTCCATTGGTGTATGGAAGCGGAAATTGGACGTTAGTACGGAAAGTTTGTCAATGGTCATTTCCGTTGGGACCTTTGGTCATATTATAAAGTCATATGGTGCTTAATAACTAATGGAAAGTCTTTTCCGTTGGTGCTAAGTAAAGGAGAAACTGTTTAGCCCGCGAAAAAGATGAGTCTTGCTATATTTTTAGCTGAAGTGCCAAGATAGTGACAGATAACTAAGTTTAGCTCTGTAAAAGAATGATGAAAGACCATATTCAAGGTAGATTCTAGTACAGTAAATTGTGGAATCGAGGATCTGCTTCGACATAGCAAGTGGTGCTTGCATCACTTTCTAATCCCCTCTACCACAATAAGAAAA
Source organism: Picea engelmannii (assembly GCA_009831015.1). Taxonomy (NCBI): domain Eukaryota; kingdom Viridiplantae; phylum Streptophyta; class Pinopsida; order Pinales; family Pinaceae; genus Picea; species Picea engelmannii. The sequence goes on along the minus strand of ML816241.1, from coordinate 11,141 downwards.
AGAAACGGGGATAAAGGAAACTCCTAGTGAAGGCCTCTTGAAGAGAGAAAAAACTTAAAGGAGGAACCATTTGAAAAACGAAGAGGATGACTCAATATATCCCATAATCCAATTTAACATGGAAATATTCATCTCAATTTGAATTAAATCCAATCTAAGAGAATCCCATCTTACTTTGTCATAAAATTTTGAGAGGTATAGCTTCACAACTATTGATGGGATTTTGTGAGCGCTGATCGAGTGCACAAAATATTGAGATAAATATACAACATCATTAATTTTTCTTTTGAATAGGAATCCAAAATGATCCTTCAAGATAATGTCACTGAGAATAGGCTTTATCCTATTCATGATGACTTTTGAAATAAAATTATAAATCATATTGCAACAAGAGATTGGGAGTAAATCCTCAAAATAGGAAATTTCCACTTTCTTTGGGATAAAAGCCAAGAAAGTATTATTGAAAGAGAATAACATTTTCCTTGATTTTTGATATTCCTGAACCACTTTAAGAAATCCTCTTTTATCAACCCATAAAAATTTCAAAAGTCAGGCCATTTGGTCCCAAACTTTTTATTTTCTAGAAAGTTTAAAGGGTTTTAAAGATTTCATTTTCTAAAATATCCACTTTCAAATACTTTTTCATTTCCCCTATGATTTCTCTTGGGAATAGCTAAATCACCTTTAAAATATATGTAATAGGGCACCCCACCCTTTCCTTAAATAGGCTATTAAAATATGTTTTTCCAACTTCAGCAATGTCCTCATGAGAGGACACTTCCTCCCCACTTTGATCCTTTATTTCCACAATAGAGTTTAGGTTTTTTAGGTGTTGCGCATACTTATGAAAATGTTTTGTATTGTTTTTTCATTCCTTTAGCCAGATAGACCGACTTTTAATATGTTTTTTTTATTCTTCCAAAACCATCAATTCCTTCTTTGTCTTCATAAGATCACACAAAAAAATATTATTATTATTGGGATAATGATCCTACCAACCTCTAATCCAGCAAAACCTCAATCCTTTCCTCAGTTTCCTTCACACAAGAATGAGATTTTTCATTATAAGATCTCACCCAGATTTTTGAAATCGAGTTAATTTTTTTCTAGGTTTCAAGCAAACTGAACCATATTTTTTGCCAGATTTTAGATGCGACCATGTTGAGGGGGATATATTACCTTTTACTCAAAAATAGTAATCACACCTAAATACAATGCCAAATTAGAATGTTCTCTGTTTGGAATAGTGTGATTCTCCAGATGAATGGTCTAACAATCTTTTGATGGTCTTTAAGATTTTATCAATTCGCTTGATATTTTCTATTTTTTTTGGAAAGGTTTTGTTGGTAAATGCTTTAGAAGCTAATTATGATTAAGGATTGGGTGGTGAACAAGATGTATTTTTTTCAACCGATTGAACAAAAGAAATCAATGTCGAATAAAAAAGTTACTCTTAAAGCTAACTTGTTATAAGAAATATGGTAATAATTAACAAGTAAACTAATATATATATTCTCCTTGGAAATAATTCTCTACAAAATTAGATAACAATCATTACACATGCATACAAATAAACATCTAAACACCTATCTGTCATAAATAAATAATTCTAGATTTCTTGATCATTTGAGCTAAAGCCTTGAAGTATATTAACACGTATATTTTAAAAATGTAAAAAATCAATGGAAGTAGCATTCATTCATGAGATATATTGGTGACAAAATATATTACTAGACATTGATACAAGAACAATGAAATGCGAAACAATCCACACTATAAACACAGATCACACAATTGGTTCCAAAATCAATTATAGGCTCTAGCAGAGCTTCACTAATTGTATAAATAATTCTTGAATACAATAAATGGAAAATTGTTTTATTTCCAAATGGTCCTTTCTATCAAGTTTAGCCGCTTATTTATACAATTTCAACAATGAAAATAAACAACCAAATTAGTGGCTCAAAATGGATAGAGTGTCGTGATGACTTGGTTAATCTAGATGTCCTTAGGATTGCATTCTCATCGACATAGTCAACCCATTCTCTGAAAAATCTAGTACAACTATCACCTAAAGGGAATCAATTTTGATCCATTGGCATACTTAACTTGTGCTTGTTGTCATGGAATCAAAGAGTGTATTTTTTCATTATGTTACTCAACTGCTCCATCCAATCGACGATTATGATTTGTTCGAAGACGTACCTTTACATGTTCCCCCATTATAAAAGAATGACTTTACCGATATGATCCTTATACTTGTCGATTGATCATTGCAGGTCAGTCGATACTTCATCAATCCACCAAAATTCTATCGGGGAGCCGAAATTTGGAAGTTGGAGATTTGCCATGGATTGGTTTATCTTTGCCCAAAGCCACTAGTAATATTCCCACTCTTCTTTCACTTTATCTCTAGGCTCATCCATAATATTATCCCAGTGTTTAGTTGTCAAGTACATTTGAGCCGATTACTGATCTAATAAGAACTAAATATTTTTGTCTTCAACCCCTTTATCTTTTTGTATTTCTCGAATGAAATCAACTTCCTCCAAGTCACTGACTCCTTTCTCTGTCCATAGAAGCACATCATTGCATGTGATCCCAAATAACAAGGATTCCACCTGAACAATGACTACCTTCATTACTAAGTCTTCCTACACCTTGATGCATTTTTCATGTACTTCTAATAGGTTTTTCTTAAATTTCGTTACCCCTCCAACTTCTTAATGATATTCAAATTGGTTTTTAAGAGAGGATATTTCAACCTTGGATTGCTTGAGCTATATTTCTTCCATTAATTCCTTTTCAAAAGAGGCATGTGAGATGGCTAAGCCTGATTAATATATTTGATTCATTTTATCCTTCTTGGTGTCTATTATGACCTCCTCTGTGGTGCATAGAACACCACTATCTAGTGTGGTTTTCTTTTTCATGTGAGTTCTTTTGACTACATATTTATTCTTTTTATCATAATAAATTAAATACTCTAAGTCAACCACATCCTCAACTGACTGAGGGATAAGATGATCACCCTAGGAAAATATATTGCTTAGAATCCAATGGATGTAGAAGTTCCCTGATACAAGGCCTTGAGTTAGATATTTGGTTAGAGAATCCTTTTATGTATATTTTTCTTGTTGACAATACGTTTCCTCATTTGTAGCAGTTTCCTAGGTCTTATCCTAGGTTTCCTCATTTTTCTTTTGTCCCAAAGATGATGAAACAACTAGTAAAATATCATCTGGCTTCTCATTCTTTCCATCATCATTTGTAACCTTCTCAGTGGTGGTGTTAATTTCATGTTTATCCTCCTTGTCCTACTTTGTATGAACTCCACTTGTTTCATTGTCATGATCATGATTGCCTTGATTCTCACCATTTTTTACAATACCATTTTTTTGGCTTCCTTGTTTCTTACCATCCCTACCAAGTGCAGTTCTTTGACCACATGTATTTCCCCCTTGATCTCTATATGATTTCATATATCTATCCTACACCCCACATGGGCCTTAATATTACTCATTGTTGTTCGATGAAATATCATATTTGTTTTGATGAGAGGATTCATTCTTGTTTGGATGGGAAGTGTCATTCGATTCATTCTCATTGTTCTCTACTCCTACCTTTTTCTCCTTTGGTGGGCTAGATCGTGTTACCTATGTATTGTAATTTTCATTGAAAATGGGGACAATAGATTATCCCCCTTTCTCTTAATCTCCTGTCAGATCAATGACTTTAGAAGGATTCATAGTAGTGGTTGGTTTTTCCCGATCCTTCTTGAGATTCTACTCTTGTTATTGCTTTTCCTTTTCCAACATCTCTTATTCCTCTTTCTTATGTTGTCACTATGCATATTCATGTATTATATTTATCTCATCAGCCCTTTCATGATCCTTCCTAAGATTCAATTGATGTTCTTATTGTTCTTCTTGATTCTTCTTGATCTCTCTTCCTATTTTCAATGAATTCAAACTCCCTTTGTTTCTTCTCTACTTTCCTTATTTTCTCAACAATTGCTTCCTATGTTACATCTTCCTCATATTTTTCTCTTTGTTCTTCTCTGAGCCTTCTTTCTTTTGCCTTGTCCTTCATGATTCTTTCTTGTTCTTCTTGCAAGGCTTGTTGTTCCTTTTCTAATATGAGCTCTTCCTCTCCCCCATGTTTCTTTTTATTAAACCCTTTACTAGAGGAGACTCCAATATTCACCATTTAATTTTCTCCTCCAAAGGTATAGAGGAAAACATGTTTATATTTTGGTTGGCCTTTCTCTTCTCCACCTCTTTCCAATATTTAGAATTCTTGGTGAACAATTCTTCTTCCCACTTTTCATGAGAATATGGCCAAGTCAAGACTACTTGTTGTGCATTCTTTGGAACTAGTGCTTTGTGATCATGTTTTCTGTACCTCCCTGTCATGAATATTTATTCTAAGTGTACCTAGCCCTCCTGCTTGGCATGTCTTGCATCTTTGAGCATATAATATTCTATCTAAAATCCATAAGGGATAAACAACATCTTCTTATCCTTCACAAGGGTGACATTGAATCCTTTCATGATGGTTTGATAACAAATTTCCATAATAACCAAACTATCAAGTAAATACACATGTAATAAGTGTGGTGGGATAATGGATCCTTAAATACTTAAATGGGTGTGTTTCTCCTCAAAGTACTAGTTTCCAATGAAATTTAAGATATTTTTTTCTTTCTTCGATAGTCTATCACACTCTTGTCAAAATACAAGAAAATAGATCCTAGGTATGAAAAAGTCACAAATTTGAGGATTAAACCTTTTGTACATGTTTTCCTAGAGCATGTTGAAATACATAGGGACAGGTGGTTCAAAAATATGCCAACTCAATGAAAACCCAAGGAATGTGTTTTGTACAAAAAACACATCCAAGAGAAATGAAACCATGTGGAAAACATGAGGGTCTCTAGCTTTTGGGGAATGTGCTTGAGCAATATTCAGACTAAGATTTTTAGAAATGACACCTCCCCAATTGAATTTCTTACCCCAAATTTCCACATAATAATCCAAGGGTAATTGGGATTCTAAGAACTAGGAGAAGACCCTTTTCCATACGATCTACACAAGAGAATCATAAACACATGTATGATTCCCTCAAACCAGAGATGGAATAACTACCAATGGATCACTTGACGATTTGTTTTTCTTCCTTTCACAAACTATTCAATATTTTATTGGTGTCATATTGTTCATAAAATGAAATCACAAAATCACTGGTAAGGAATCATCGGGGTCTAGAATTTTGTAGCAGATATCCATATTGTGAGGGAGGGAGGAGCCTATACATTCTCCTTGGTCATTCACAATTTTCCAATCCCAGGCTTTAGTGTGAATAATGACCCATTCGATCAATTCTATAAAAGGAATGAAACTTTCCTTAGAAACAATAGAATGTAGCATGGACCTCTTTATTAAAGGAAAAATGACATCATCTACTTCCATAAGATGAAGGTCACTATGCAGAGCAGATTAAAGATAGTCTTGATTGTTAGATTTTGTGAAAAGATCGTTCCATGAAGGGATTTTCACCTGTGTGTAAGTTATTCTCCCTACGCAAGGCTTGGTGTCCCAAATCATTGTTACTAAGTTGGAGATCATTTTGGAGGCATCCTAATAATGGGTTCTTCATTCTTGGTCATTGGGGATTCTTCCACTCATGCATGTGCAGAAATGGAACTAGCCTTGGAATCACTAGATCGTGTCCTTGTACTATTGGGTGTCCTCTACATAGGATCATTTCTTGGAGGAATCATGTTTGGAGGAATACATTCAAGATCCTAAAACATCCCAAAAACAAAACCCAAAACTATATATTGCATAGCATAGCATTCATGTACTAAGCAACATCGATACTTACAAGAGTGGAGGTTACCTGACAACGGTCTTTCAATGTGTAATTATTGGTTGATTGGATCCTTATACACCAATGTTAAACATATTTTGTGGCTTAAATTCATTAGAATAAAAGATGAATACGTGAATGCACTCAATTGATAACACACTTGACTCAAACAAATAGTGTATCAAGTTTGGGAAAAAATTCATTTTAATAACCAAGTCTTGAAGCCATGGGAGAAATATTTCAATGGTAATGATGTTTGCCTCCCTTCGACCTTTTATGGATGACTTGATGTGACTATCAGTAGTTATGTGGAGTCTTTTGACTTGGCATGTAGTTGTTTAGTCAGGTTCAGGTGCCATCAAGATTTAATGCACAATTCAAATGAAACAATGACCCAATTATAAAGGCTCGTATCCATACAGAGCTGACCTCAACTATGTGTGTGTGAGGGTGGCATGGAGAAAAAACATGGCATTGAGAGGGAATTTTTTTATACTTGGTTCAAGGAGTCATTTTTTGATGCATCAAGGGACCTGTATTAGTAGCAAGGTGAAACTAAATATAGGATTAGAAATATGACGATCTAGATTAAATTGTGAAGGTGGGAGTGACGTGGAAAATCGACATGGTGCTAGATCAATACATGGAATTATTTAATTTTTTGATTAGTGAGGTGACATGTCAATAGTCACATGAGTGTGAGGAAGGAACAAACCATCATATCGTGAAATCGACAGTTTGGATGTGTTTTATTGGTCTAATCGGGCAACTAGTAACGTCTGAAGAAAAAAATTATTGGTCATTGGGTGCGAGTGTAAGGAAATTAAAATGCAAGGGGTGGTTGATTTTTCCAATGGAAAATGGTTCCATTGGCATCAACTAATCAGTGCAAGAACCATTTAACAATATAAAACAATGTTGCAATATCCCAAAATGACCGACGTGCATGAATCTCGAGGCATGATGTCGCACTTTAGTATTTGGTATGGATGATAATGTGGTTATGCCACTTGGAATATGAAATGGATAAAATAACTCTTACATTCTGACAAGGGAAGTGTACATATGATGATTTAGTCTTGATACAAATGACACATGGTATCATACATGGAACTCAAAAACCACAAGAGGTTTCTTCCTTTGTCGATATTGGATGACTATGATTGAATGAGGGTTTTAATCAGATGGTGGAGATGGATTGCACCCCAAACATTCACATTTAAATTGGATTGGAAAAATTACCTACATAGCTCTTTCTTTTGACTGAAGGTCACATCAAGTGTTGTGGGGAAAGGTTTTG